>JAWQFJ010002916.1:0-25135 GCA_034096865.1 Theodoxus fluviatilis | reverse complement strand
TGACAGATGGAAACATTTGTCTCCTGTCCTCAAGCTGATGACGGATTTTGTTATCTGATGGCTGGACCCTGTTCTATGGGCAGGTGCCACTGCTGTTACATAACCAGTTCCTTTAGTATACTGCTTTATCTATTCCACTTGACGCTCAGAGAATTTGTGAATAATGTCTTCTTCTGATGAAATCAAGATACAGCGAACTGTTGGCGGGAAATAATTGGCCTTACCTTTTTCCTTTTTGTTACTGTTGTGCTGAAAAAGAATCGGGGGGGGGGGGGGGGCACAGAATATTGTGTAGCACTTGTTGTGCTGAGGGTAAAATCCCCAACAACAAGAGCGGTGGGAAATAACTTTGATAGCATTTGTTAGTTAACCATTCGGAGGGTAACGGATCTGTTGGTGCCTTACATGGTACTATCACGATGCTTGAACAAGATGAAACATTTTTAGTGAAACAAAATACAACGCCACAGCTCATTTTTATTGGCTCACATGCAAAGCAAAAGTGAGTCTATGTACTCGCCTGTTTCGTCCGTCCGGGCGTGGTGTCGTCCGTAAAAAACTTTAACATTGGATTTTTCTCGGAGACAATTAAGTCTATCAACACCCAATTTGACATGATGGTGTAGGATGACAAGGCGTCAAAAAACATACATAGTGACTTGACCTTGCTTCAAGGTCAAGGTCACACGAACTCTTTAAAGTTTGATTGTATACATATTTTGAAGTGACCTTGACCCTGAACTATGGAAGATAACTCTTCCAAACTTCATAACATTGTAGCACACATGTTATACTTTCATACTAGGTCACCCGTGTCGTCCGTCAGGGCGTCCTGTCATCCGTAAAAAACTTTAACGTTGGATTTTTCTTGGAGACTATTAAGTCTATCAACACCCAATTTGGCATGATGGTGTAGGATGACAAGGCGTCAAAAAACATACATGGTGATTTGACCTTGATTCAAGGTCAAGGTTGCAGGGGCCGTAAATGTTGTCTAAAAAACAGCAATTTTTCACATTTTCCCAATTTTCTCTGAAGTTTTTGAGATTGGATACCTGACAAATATGGTATATAGGGCAAAGTAATCCCTATCTTTTGATACCAGTTTGATTGACCTTGCTTCAAGGTCACAGGAGCTCTTCAAAGTTGGATTGTATACATATTTTGAAGTGACCTTGACCCTGAACTATGGAATATCTCTTCCAAACTTCATAACATTGCAGTACACATGTTATACTTTCACACTAGGTCAAATGTGATTATATATCATCAAGGTCAAGGTCGTTGTGACCCATTTGAAAACAGTGAAAAGTTTGAAATGGAAACAGTGAAATTGATAGCTAGTTCACATGTTTTTATCAGAAAACAACTGTTTATGAAATTACTTAATTGGAAGTGATAATTCATTTCAGTATTTTGTCACTACCGCCCGCTCTGTCACTGAGTTGAGTTGCACAACCTCTGTACATAGTTCACAACACAACCTCTGTACATAGTTCACAACACAACCTCTCAGCATGTGAGTCGTGTGGGCTTTACCCTTCTTGTTATTGCAGTGTCTTGATACACTGAAAGGTACACGATGCAAACACTCTTAAATGACCTCCATTTTCTTGTGCATTCAATGGAAAGGCAGGATCATGTTGAGTGAACTAATGAGGTAGACTGGGCTATGAGAATACATTGAACTGTGCACCTGGATGGTTTATGTGATGATATTACTCTTGCATTTATCTTGCATTGACTAAGGTTGACTGTTGTGTAATGGCCCTCCATAACTGCTGACAGGTAACACTGTTGCTTTCTTTTGTCGAATGCCTCCGGACGTTTGGATTAGCTGGCACTTTTTGTAGATGAAAAAATTGCATGGACAATAACTGCTGCCCTATTGATGAGGGGGCAAAGGTGAGATTTGTTTATATTTGCTTTGCACATATCCACAGCTTTTGGCTTGCAAGATAAAAGGCTGTTGGGCCCTTAAGCTCCATCCACCCAACTCTAAGGCAGATGTCCTCAACCAATGGGATAATCAGTGTAATCTGTGGTTGCATGGAAGCCAATGCAGACGATGCCTCATTCTTAGTTTTAATTACATCAATGAATGTCATGACTTAGTGCAGACGAGTGTTGCTTCCACTGTTCTAGTGATAGATTTTACATGACTGAGCTTGGATGTCTCCACCAAACCCACAGTTGCTGTTTTCAGAAAGCGCCATTTTGCACAGGAGTACTAATTTACACAGGAGAACACTCGTACATGCATTACCAGCAAGACGCTTTGTGGTGCTCTGTACTGCAAATTATCTCACCAGGAGAACCAGCTCTACGCTCTTTTTGTCTCCACCATATCTTACATCTCCCACCTCTGCCTCCTTTGCCATGCTCTTCTCCCCCCACCCCTCCTCTCTCTCCCCAACGTGCTAGGGTGCACATGTACGTGCTTACTCACACACGCACACTATTTTAGCATTCTGATACACATTTTTGACTCACATGCGAAGCAAAAGTGAGTCTATGTACTCACCCGTGTCGTCCGTCCGGGCGTCCGTGAAAAACTTTAACGTTGGATTTTTCTCGGAGACTATTAAGTCTATCAACACCCAATTTGGCATGATGGTGTATGATGACAAGGCCTAAAAAAACATACATAGTGACTTGTCCTTGCTTCAAGGTCAAGGTCGCAGGGGCCATAAATGTTGTCTAAAAAACAGTCATTTTTCACATTTTCTCAATTTTCTCAAAAGTTTTTGAGATTGGATACCTCACCTATTTATGGTATATAGGGCAAAGTAAGCCCTATCTTTTGATACCAGTTTGGTTGACCTTGCTTCAAGGTCAAGGTCACAGGATCTCTTCAAAGTTGGATTGTATACATATTTTGAAGTGACCTTGACCCTGAACTATGGAAGATAACTGTTTCAAACTTAACAATTATGTGGGGCACATGTTATACTTTCATCATGAGACACATTTGGTCACATATCATCAAGGTCAAGGTCACTTTGACCCTTATGAAATGTGACCAAAATGGGGTATGAACCACTAAAAGTGACCATATCTCATGGTAGAAAGTGCCAATAAGCACCATTGTGCTTCCTATGTCTTGAATTAACAGCTTGTGTTGCATGACCTTGGATGACCTTGACCTTGGGTCAAGGTCACATGTATTTTGGTAGGAAAAAAGTGTAAAGCATTTCTTAGTGTATGATGTCATTGGTAGGTTTAGTTGTTTGACCTTGACCTTGAAGGTCACCTGAAGGTCAATGTCATGTAAAGGTCAAGGTCAAGCATGTGAGTCGTATGGGCTTTGCCCTTCTTGTCTCAACTTTTTGGGGGAGGGAAAGGGTCATGTTAGTCTCCCTACATGATTTGTAAAAGCCAACGACAAGGAAAATCAAGACTTGTCTTGCTTCTTCTCTCTCAGTGTTATTTTAATCATGCAGTCAATGGCCTTGCATAGCTTACAGAGGCTGATAGGCAGTAATACTTTGTACATCATCATAATCGTCATCATGAAAATTTCAATCTTCTGTAACGAGTAAATGACCATTTTCTCTCCGGTCACTTCCTTTCCACTGTGAAAGTAATCTCCATCACATCCTCAAGGCCAGCCCGGATGACGTCACCAGCCTTCACCTGACTGGTTCCGGCAGGTGTTCGGGTGAGAATGACATCACCAGGTTCAAGTGTGAAGTAGCTGATGGCGTAGGGCACTGGGTAGATCATGTTGCTGGTGCTGCCGTCCTGACGCATCTGGCCGTTGACCGTGAGCCAGAGTCTGAGCGAGTCGAGTTTGGGAATCCTGGACTTCTCTATAAAGTCACTGACGGGACAGCTGGTGTTGAAACCCTTGGACAATGTCCGGGGCTGTCCCTTCTTTTTAGCTTCAGCCTGCAGGGAATGGAAATGGTCGATGCCAGTGAAAGATTGATCAACGGTTCAATGATCAGGGGGTTGAGTGTTAAGCAATTAAAGCTCCATTTGTGGGGAATAAGTCGGGGGGAAAAGAATTACAGTTGTACTCTTTTTTTTCCTCGCCTTTTTGACTCACATGCGAAGCAAAAGTGAGTCTGATGTACTCAGCCGTGTCGTCCGTCCGTCCGGGCGTAAAAAAATTAAACGTTGGATTTTTCTCGGAGACTATTAAGTCTATCAACACCAAATGTGGCATGTGTGCTTCAAGGTCAAGGTCACGAGCCATAAATGTGGTCTCAAAAAGTCATTTTTCACATTTTTCACATTTTCCCAATTTTCTCCCACGTTATTGAGAATGGCGACCTTAGCTACAAGTGGTATATAGGTCAAAGCAAACCCTATCTTTTGATACCAGTTTGGTTGACCTTGCTTCAAGGTCAAGATCACAGGAGCTCTTCAAAGTTGGATTGTATACATATTTTGAAGTGACCTTGACCCTGAACTATGGAAGATAACTGTTTCAAACTTAATAATTATGTGGGGCACATGTTATACTTTCATCATGAGACACATTTGGTTACATATCATCAAGGTCAAGGTCACTTTGACCCTTATGAAATGTGACCAAAATGGGGTAGTGAACCACTAAAAGTGACTATATCTCATGGTAGAAAGTGCCAATAAGCACCATTGTGCTTCGTATGTCTTGAATTAACAGCTTTGTGTTGCATGACCTTGGATGACCTTGACCTTGGGTCAAGGTCACATGTATTTTTGGTAGGAAAAATGTGTAAAGCATTTCTTAGTGTATGATGTCATTGGTAGGTTTAGTTGTTTGACCTTGAAGGTCAAGGTCATATAAAGGTCAAGCATGTGAGTCGTATGGGCTTTGCCCTTGTTGTTTGGTATTTGTAGCTGGGATTTGGGTAAAGCGGTAATTGTCAAAACTAAAACGGCAGGTCTCTGAAGTCATCATGGATAGATTTTAAGCTATGCTCTCGAGTGGACTGGGTTCAATCTCCGTGGGTGATCTGAAAGCATGGTTAGATCTGAATGACCCGACCCTGTCCCAATGCCTCCTTGTTGCCTCTTGGACTGCTTGAGGCTGCCCCTGGCTGAGCTACTGGAGCAGGCCCCGCAATCCAAGCAGCTAGGGGTTCAAGCTGAAGGGGAAAACATTGAACAGCTCCGGTCGTCTGTCATATTTTCTCATTAAGAAATGAATAAATCCTCAAGTATGAATTTTTCAGTTCATAATAATAGTAAATAGCATTTATAACGCGCATTTCTTGCAAGAACTCAATGCGCGGGCATATCCACCTTTACACGTTACTAGTCAGTCATATTACATAGCACAACACTCATACAACTATCATACCAGGACTTGGGGGGGGGGGGGGGGGGGGGGCAACTAGGAGGTTACAGAAAAGCAAGACGAAACATGGGTTTTTAACGGAGATTTGAAAATGGACATAGTTGGTGCATCACGTAGGCAAGCCGGCAGGGAATTCCAGACACTAGGGGCAATGAAACTGAAACTACGCTCTCCGAAAGACTTGGTACTACGCTTTGGAATTTTCAGAAGCTTTTTGATGAGCAGAGAGAACGGGAAGGGTGATGGGTACAAAGATATGCCGGAAGGGTTGAATCAAAATGACGGTACGCCAAAACAGCAATTTTGTACTGGCAGCGGAAATTAACGGGAAGCCAGTGTAGATGTTTCAAGAGGGGTGTCACATGATCGCGCTTGCCCTTCATAAGAACCAGACGTGCCGCACTGTTTTGAACTCGTTGCAGACGGTTTAATTGTTCTGCCGGAAGACCCGCCAGGACTGAATTGCAGTAATTCAGTCGTGACTTGATCCTGGCAGTTACTAGCCTAGCACAGGTAGTGTCCGAAAGGTATTGACGGATTGATGCAGTACGGCGCAGTTCAAGAAAACATGCACGGCATGTACTGCTAATCTGATCGTGCATGGACAAGGTCTGGTCAATGTGAACACCGAGATACCTAACTGAGCTCTTGAATGGAATAGAGCTACCCCCAATGACTGTGGACTCACTCCCCACAAGCCCAAAGACGTGATGGTGCACCGACAGGTAAACCTTCAGTTTTATCTGTGTTGAGCATCAGTTTGTTGCTGTTCATCCATGAAAGTACATCAACACATGTCTCAATATCTGACTGCACAGAAGAAAAATCACCAATTTGTGCACTCTGACAATTCAGTGTCATCT
The DNA here is from genome assembly GCA_034096865.1 of Theodoxus fluviatilis. Classification (NCBI taxonomy): domain Eukaryota; kingdom Metazoa; phylum Mollusca; class Gastropoda; order Cycloneritida; family Neritidae; genus Theodoxus; species Theodoxus fluviatilis. The sequence continues at coordinate 18,982 of JAWQFJ010002916.1, read as the reverse complement.
GCATACTTATGAAAATCCCTCGTGTCTTGATATTACATCTGAAAGGGGGTGGGAGTGCAATGTAAACAAAACAGGACCTAAGACAGAACCCTGTGGGACGCCAAAAACAAGTGGGTTTGGGGCTGACATGACGCCGTCAACAATGACGAACTGAGACCGATCATGAATGTAGGACGCAATCCAGTCGAGAACAGTGCCACGGAATCCAAAAGATGACTCTTAACGCTTCAGGAGGATGGCGTGGTTAAGCGTATCGAACGCTGCACTGAGGTCCAACAACGCCATGAGTGACACGCGTTTCTCATCCGCGTTCACAAGCAGACCATCAAGGACACTCAGTACAGCGGTCTCAGTGCTGTGACCCTTCCTGTACGTGGACTCATCACAACGTATTTTTAATACTAACTGTATTGCAAGGTTCATTGAGATGTAGAAATTCTTCAGCATCAGGGGAGATTGATTGTAACAGTGACAACTACGTCAAACCGAGACACCTGGCATGTAGGTGCTCACATGGAACTCTCACGTCATGTCCAGGGCGTATCCAGCCACATAGTCCAAGGCTGCTGACTGGAATGTCCACTCCACGCCGTCCGATGACCAGCTCCACCTCGTGGATAAGGGAGGTGCAGGGGCGGGGAATCTAGACGGAGTGAGTAGTCGCATCAGGGGCCACCTTGCTGCTATTTCTGAACATCCATGTGCCTGCAGGAGTGATGCTGGAGCCAGAGAGACAGTATTCATAAGGGAGGTTCAACGAGACTCCACAGCTCTGCCACGACGACTAGCTTTTGCACCCAGCCCAAATGATGTCATGCCATGAGAATATGTCACTTTGTGCAACACACATAGACACATTTTATATTAAGTATTTTAAAAAGGTAATCGTTCCCCGTATTCAGAGAAATTATGTTCGCCTCTGGCGTGTGGGGATTGGATTGATGTGTTTTACGGCCTATCACTATCAGTCTTTGTAGGCTATATAAGACCATTAAGCACGAAAATCACTAGAACAGCTTAGAGTAGGCCTAAACGCAAATCAAGTCACGGTGTCCCTAGTAATACGCCTCTTACGAATGCGGTAGGTCAATTCTTCCCCCGGACCCACAGGGGGATTTAAACATTTTGCTCAAGCGTGCAACTCTGGAAACCGCGCAGCTTCAAACACCGTACTCGCTAGTCGCAAGATCAGCGGAACCACTCCACCGGCCACGGAGCCCCTCGACGGGGTGTGGGGTGGGAATGGGGAACTACTAATGTGAGATACCAGCTAAAACCTGGAGCACGCGTTTCAACTGATTCGTATTCACGACTGTCATGCGACAGAGACACTAAAGCGTGGCGAACTAGCACAACAGAATTGACAGTTCAATATCGAAACATTCACACGGCAAAATTTCAATGATAAAAGGGGACAGAAAATAGGTTGACCAAGATTATCACTTTGACTCCTTTTACCATTTATTCATAGTTATAAATTAGGCTGTATGTAAAAGGATCTTCACTCGTAAAATGTAGATCTATTCGCTGAGGAAGATTTGGTTCGATGGCAATATGTAATTGATTAACAGTTGACCAAAGAAAATGGTTGCAGCTTCTCACTCGATCAGTCCTGTGATCCAAAGAAGTAGGCCTGCACAAGTCGGATGTAGCTAAAACTCAATCGTGACTGACCACCACTTCCCATTATCCAAACAAGATTGCTTCAATGTCTCATGTCTTCGGATTTCATAGAATGCATTAACTTATTAATAAAACTTATTGCTATAGGCTAGGTAAGTTATCCATTCTCCAATGTACCTCTAGTAATTTTTAACCTTATTAAACATTTCAGTTAATATGTTTAAAGTCTACGCCTGTGAAGTCAATCAAGATTCGAACCCCACCTGGTGAAAGCAAATGTCAAAGCATTACGCCAGAGTCCAGAATGACTGCACGGCATACACTGACTATTAGAGTACCTTGATGGGATTCCCCTGTGTGACGTAGGCAGTGGTAGGCTTAAGGAAGAGCATGGGTTCTGTGGGTTCGGGCAACCCTTGCTGAGCTGCAAGGTCCCTGCACAAACCGACAAGTCATTATCCTTCGTCATACACATTGCCTTTCTTCTGTTCTTCGACTTTTTTTAAAGCGCAGTCGGCATCTCGATCTTGCTTGGTGTGCACGGTGTACACATACATGTGTTGCTTGGTGTGCACGGTGTACACATACATGTTGCTTTGTGTGCACGGTGTACACATACATGTGTTGCTTTGTGTGCACGGTGTACACATACATGTGTTGCTTGGTGTGCACGGTGTACACATACATGTGTTGCTTGGTGTGCACGGTGTACACATACATGTGTTGCTTGGTGTGCACGGTGTACACATACATGTGTTGCTTGGTGTGCACGGTGTACACATACATGTGTTGCTTGGTGTGCACGGTGTACACATACATGTGTTGCTTGGTGTGCACGGTGTACACATACATGTGTTGCTTGGTGTGCACGGTGTACACATACATGTGTTGCTTGGTGTGCACGGTGTACACATACATGTGTTGCTTGGTGTGCACGGTGTACACATACATGTGTTGCTTGGTGTGCACGGTGTACACATACATGTGTTGCTTGGTGTGCACGGTGTACACATACATGTTTTGCTTGGTGTGCACGGTGTACACATACATGTGTTGCTTGGTGTGCACGGTGTACACATACATGTGTTGCTTGGTGAGCACGGTGTACACATACATGTGTTGCTTGGTGTGCACGGTGTACACATACATGTGTTGCTTGGTGTGCACGGTGTACACATACATGTGTTGCTTGGTGTGCACGGTGTACACATACATGTGTTGCTTGGTGTGCACGGTGTACACATACATGTGTTGCTTGGTGTGCACGGTGTACACATACATGTGTTGCTTGGTGTGCACGGTGTACACATACATGTGTTGCTTGGTGTGCACGGTGTACACATACATGTGTTGCTTGGTGTGCACGGTGTACACATACATGTTTTGCTTGGTGTGCACGGTGTACACATACATGTGTTGCTTGGAATCATGTTGGATCGAGTGAACTGTCACATTGTTTAGTGCCACGAGCAGGCCATACAGCCAACAAAGGAACTCATATGATCACCGATTCACTAGTTCCTATAGCGAGATAGCAATTAGGCCTAATACATGAACACCCAGTCTCTTGGTGTGTCTCTGCCTGTCTGTCTGTCTGTCTGTCTGTCTGTCTGTCTGTCTGTCTGTCTGTCTGTCTGTCTGTCTGTCTGTCTGTCTGTCTGTCTGTCTGTCTGTCTGTCTGTCTGTCTGTCTCTCTCTCTCTCTCTCTCTCTCGTGCATCACAGTGCTGGATGACCGTATCCTGAAATTCCAGGAAAGATACCCGCGGTCAGCAATTGTGATGTGTGGAGATATGAACGCAAGAACTGCGTCCTGGGATCTTCACACAGAGGATGGTGAGAGTACTGAAGACTCTGCACTTGACGTCACCGTGTGTCTGCACTAATTTCAGATCCCCTCGAGTGTCACAGGACAAGAACGTGAACACTTTTCGGTCAATGTTGAAGAGTTTTGGCAAAGTACATCATGCAACAATATTAAATGGATGCACCAATAGTCAGGGAGGGCCGGTTCACCTACATATCCTCACATGGAGATAGCGTTATTGACTATTGTATTGTGATAGCCGGCTACCTCCCTTTCACTATAGACATGCGTGTTGGCAACCGGGTAGAATCACATCACATGCCTGTCGAAATTGTACTGGGGCCTCCACCAGCTAGAGTACTGTGTGGAGAGCCCAGTAAACCTTGGGTAATACTTTGTTGGGACAGTAGTGCATGTTGCACTTTTCTCTTGCAATATCCTGATGTACGGGCTTCTCCTGGCTTGCGCTAGGAAGTCGAAATGACAGACACTGATGGTCGTTTCCGATAAACTTTATTCATGCACTGATGAAAACACAGTGGTGAAAATCAGCCAACAGCAATTCGTCGTAACAACTCGTAGCAGCTTCACTCTGCACACAGAACAGCAGAGGCTCGCTCCTCACACAAGATAAGCTCGCACCTTATCAGTTATCTCAGTCGTATATGCTGCTCTCTCTCTCTCTCTGACTCGCTTTCTCGCTCCTTATATACCTTTACACAAATTCAAGAAACTACCAGTACAATATCGAATATATACTATCACACTCCAGTACTCGACGAAACTAACGTCACGTGACACAACAAGCCAATTTTAGCTCAACTAGGTCGCGCGTCAGTCAATGACCTGACTGATATACAAAACAACCGTGCCCGCAACGCTTCGAGCAGGCTCTAGAATCGTCACAACATAAGCAAGGTGGAAAAGTTGAAACAGCAAACTGAGACACCAGTTTTCAATGAACAGTTAACGAAAGCATCGGCAGCTATCGATATATCAATTGATGATGCCGTATTGCTGTTCACCCAGACTTTGACTTTGAGTGCAGAATGCCTCAAAAAGGAAATCCCGGTTAAAAATCGTATTTCACAAAATTGACAAAGAGTGCAGTAACAGTAGATATCTGGCGGTGTGTGCTCTTAAAAGGTTCAGGAAATGCAGATCTGTTGAAACACAAGAACAATTTATGTCTAATAGACGTCGATACAAAACTTTCATCAGAGAAAAGAATCGTAATCACTTCGTAGTAGTGCGTAATACTCTGATGAGCAGTTTGCAAAATTCTAGAGTGTTTTGGAATACTGTTATTAGTGTTAAGTTGTCGACACTACGCTCAGTCCCTCTGGCAGAAATCAGTATTGAGTCATGGAAACACTATTTTGAAGCCATGTACCAGAGTATAAATAACAGCGTATGTGAGGAAACGGAAGGGGATGAAATAGTGTCTAATGATATGCTTGATGCTAAAATCAGCAGGGAAGAAGTAAAACATGCTATTTGTAGATTAAAAGCTTTGAAAGCCCCAGGGCTGGACGGTCTGCCCGGAGGATGCTACAAGGTAGCTGGTGAAAAAATAGTCCCATTTCTTACCGAATTGTTTAATAAGATCTATGAATCACATCATTTCCCTGAGGCCTGGTCACGATCAATAACCATCCCATTACACAAGAAGGGTGACGTACACAACACAGGTAACTGTAGAGGTATATCTTTGCTGTGTGCAATGAGTAAGATTTTCACAACAATACTTGCAAGTTGGTTGCGCGTGTGGATGCCTTTATTCGCTTCAGGTTTGGAATAAATGATCTGAACAACAATAGAAGATACAAAGGTATGGTAGATGCAAAGTGCCCATGTTGCGAGGAATGTGAAACTGAGCAACATTTTTTTCTGAAGTGTCTTATTTATAAGGAATTAAGTGTAAAATATCTAGACATTCAGGGGCGGACGAGGGTGGGGTGGTGTTTTTCCGGTGTTTCCCCACACCCCCCCCCCCCCCCCCCCAACAGAAAAAAAATATATATTCAGTAACAAAATCTGCTGCATGAAAGTGGTTATGATCATGATTATAATGCGCCAGAATGGACCATTTTGCAGTTACAACCCCCCCCCCCCCCCACCGCTCTCTCTCTCTCTCTCTCTCTCTCTCTCTCTCTCTCTCTCTCTCTCTCTCTCTCTCTCTCTCCTCTCTCTCTCTCTCTCTCTCTCTCTCACGTTGGCAAAACTCCCCACTCGAGCTTGCCTTTTCATTTCTACGCATTCTGCCAATCTTGCACGTTGTGTTTAGCAACACAGGAGTCCTTCAGTAGTCTGACAACAGCTGAAAATACTTGCACGAGACAAATGCCAGCTATGAAAATCTTCGCATTAATTTTTGCTTGGTTTTGCTGTGTTGGCGGCCCAAACCCGAGCCATAGGCGAGAGGTTTGCGGCTTGTTGACCTAAGGGAGGTAACTCCTGACGCTGCCGCGTGTGGCTTGTGGTCAAGGGGGAGACAACTTTGTCACGTATTTGTGCGATTTTGGAAACTCTCACGTGGGCGTATAATAGTTAGTTACAAATGAATTTGAGAGAGAGAGAGAGAGAGAGAGAGAGAGAGAGAGAGAGAGAGAGAGAGAGAGAGAGAGAGAGAGAGAAGAGAGAGAGAGAGAGAGAGTTAGCGAGCAACGATACGTTTCGACTGAATCTTCGTCTTCTTCCCGAAACGAAGATTTCTTTGTTGTCGCTCTCCTTCGCCTCACACAACCAAGTTTTCCAGTAAAACATGACATACAGTTAGCATAATTTTGTTTTCATAATGATCGTTCTTTAACTATCAATTTCATTTGCTTGCATTTGCTGACGACTGCGATTTTTGTTGCAGACGAGCTGCGTGTGCATGAGATGTCTTGAGTTGCCGCTCCGTGCCAAGCACAGACGCTGCCTGCCTGCCTGCCTTGCCTTCCGTTTGGTTTCCATGGTTTTGTTTGCAATTGCTGTGTTGTACCACGTGATATGCATTTCGTTTCAGTCAGCACTAATAGTGTCTTCCATTTGGTTTCCATGGTTTTGTTTGCAATTGCTGTGTTGTACCACGTGAAATGCGTTTCGTTTCAGTCAGCACTAATAGTGTCTTCCATTATTTTGGGTTTTCATGGTTTTGTTTTCAATGCCCCCCCCCCCCCCCCCCCCCCCCCCCCGGCAACAGAAATATATATATATATATATATATATATATATATATATATATATATATATATATATATATATATATATTTCTGTTGCCGGGGGGGGGGGGGGGGGGGGGGGGGGGCAATTGCAAACAAAACCATGAAAACGGAAATTAATGGAAGACACTATAGTGCTGACTGAAACGAAACGCATTTCACGTGGTACAACCCAGCAATTGCAAACAAAACCATGGAAACCAAATGGAAGACACTATTAGTGCTGACTGAAACGAAATGCATATCACGTGGTACAACACAGCAATTGCAAACAAAACCATGGAAACCAAACGGAAGGCAAGGCAGGCAGGCAGGCAGCGTCTGTGCTTGGCACGGAGCGGCAACTCAAGACATCTCATGCACACGCAGCTCGTCTGCAACAAAAATCGCAGTCGTCAGCAAATGCAAGCAAATGAAATTGATAGTTAAAGAACGATCATTATGAAAACAAAATTATGCTAACTGTATGTCATGTTTTACTGGAAAACTTGGTTGTGTGAGGCGAAGGAGAGCGACAACAAAGAAATCTTCGTTTCGGGAAGAAGACGAAGATTCAGTCGAAACGTATCGTTGCTCGCTAACTCTCTCTCTCTCTCTCTCTCTCTCTCTCTCTCTCTCTCTCTCTCTCTCTCTCTCTCTCTCTCTCTCTCTCTCTCTCTCTCTCTCAAATTCATTTGTAACTAACTATTATACGCCCACGTGAGAGTTTCCAAAATCGCACAAATACGTGACAAAGTTGTCTCCCCCTTGACCACAAGCCACACGCGGCAGCGTCAGGAGTTACCTCCCTTAGGTCAACAAGCCGCAAACCTCTCGCCTATGCTCGGGTTTGGGCCGCCAACACAGCAAAACCAAGCAAAAATTAATGCGAAGATTTTCATAGCTGGCATTTGTCTCGTGCAAGTATTTTCAGCTGTTGTCAGACTACTGAAGGACTCCTGTGTTGCTAAACACAACGTGCAAGATTGGCAGAATGCGTAGAAATGAAAAGGCAAGCTCGAGTGGGGAGTTTTGCCAACGTGAGAGAGAGAGAGAGAGAGAGAGAGAGAGAGAGAGAGAGAGAGAGAGAGAGAGAGAGAGAGAGAGAGAGAGAGAGAGAGAGAGAGAGAGAGCGGTGGGGGGGGGGGGGGTTGTAACTGCAAAATGGTCCATTCTGGCGCATTATAATCATGATCATACCACTTTCAGGCAGCAGATTTTGTTACTGAAATATATATTTTTTTTTCTGTTGGGGGGGGGGGGGGGGGGGTTTCCGGAAACCCCGGAACCCCCCCCCCCTCGTCCGCCCCTGAATGTCTAGATATTTTACACTTAATTCCTTATAAATAAGACACTTCAGAAAAAAATGTTGCTCAGTTTCACATTCCTCGCAACATGGCACTTTGCATCTACCATACCTTTGTATCTTCTATTGTGTTCAGATCATTTATTCCAAACCTGAAGCGAATAAAGGCATCCACACGCGCAACCAACTTTCAAGTATTGTTGTGAAAATCTTACTCATTGCACACAGCAAACATATACCTCTACAGTTATCTGTGTTGTGTACGTCACCCTTCTTGTGTAATGGGATGGTTATTGATCGTGACCAGGCCTCAGGGAAATGATGTGATTCATAGATCTTATTAAACAATTCGGTAAGAAATGGGACTATTTTTTCACCAGCTACCTTGTAACATCCTCCGGGCAGACCGTCCAGCCCTGGGGCTTTCGAAGCTTTTAATCTACAAATAGCATTTTTACTTCTTCCCTGCTGATTTTAGCATCAAGCATATCATTAGACACTATTTCATCCCCTTCCGTTTCCTCACATACGCTGTTATTTATACTCTGGTACATGGCTTCAAAATAGTGTTTCCATGACTCAATACTGATTTCTGCCAGAGGGACTGAGCGTAGTGTCGACAACTTAACACTAATAACAGTATTCCAAAACACTCTAGAATTTTGCAAACTGCTCATCAGAGTATTACGCACTACTACGAAGTGATTACGATTCTTTTCTCTGATGAAAGTTTTGTATCGACGTCTATTAGACATAAATTGTTCTTGTGTTTCAACAGATCTGCATTTCCTGAACCTTTTAAGAGCACACACCGCCAGATATCTACTGTTACTGCACTCTTTGTCAATTTTGTGAAATACGATTTTTAACCGGGATTTCCTTTTTGAGGCATTCTGCACTCAAAGTCAAAGTCTGGGTGAACAGCAATACGGCATCATCAATTGATATATCGATAGCTGCCGATGCTTTCGTTAACTGTTCATTGAAAACTGGTGTCTCAGTTTGCTGTTTCAACTTTTCCACCTTGCTTATGTTGTGACGATTCTAGAGCCTGCTCGAAGCGTTGCGGGCACGGTTGTTTTGTATATCAGTCAGGTCATTGACTGACGCGCGACCTAGTTGAGCTAAAATTGGCTTGTTGTGTCACGTGACGTTAGTTTCGTCGAGTACTGGAGTGTGATAGTATATATTCGATATTGTACTGGTAGTTTCTTGAATTTGTGTAAAGGTATATAAGGAGCGAGAAAGCGAGTCAGAGAGAGAGAGAGAGCAGCATATACGACTGAGATAACTGATAAGGTGCGAGCTTATCTTGTGTGAGGAGCGAGCCTCTGCTGTTCTGTGTGCAGAGTGAAGCTGCTACGAGTTGTTACGACGAATTGCTGTTGGCTGATTTTCACCACTGTGTTTTCATCAGTGCATGAATAAAGTTTATCGGAAACGACCATCAGTGTCTGTCATTTCGACTTCCTAGCGCAAGCCAGGAGAAGCCCGTACATCAGGATATTGCAAGAGAAAAGTGCAACACTACTGTCCCAACAAAGTATTACCCAAGGTTTACTGGGCTCTCCACACAGTACTCTAGCTGGTGGAGGCCCCAGTACAATTTCGACAGGCATGTGATGTGATTCTACCCGGTTGCCAACACGCATGTCTATAGTGAAAGGGAGGTAGCCGGCTATCACAATACAATAGTCAATAACGCTATCTCCATGTGAGGATATGTAGGTGAACCGGCCCTCCCTGATTATTGGTGCATCCATTTAATATTGTTGCATGATGTACTTTGCCAAAACTCTTCAACATTGACCCAAAAGTGTTCACGTTCTTGTCCTGTGACACTCGAGGGGATCTGAAATTAGTGCAGACACACGGTGACGTCAAGTGCAGAGTCTTCAGTACTCTCACCATCCTCTGTGTGAAGATCCCAGGACGCAGTTCTTGCGTTCATATCTCCACACATCACAATTGCTGACCGCGGGTATCTTTCCTGGAATTTCAGGATACGGTCATCCAGCACTGTGATGCACGAGAGAGAGAGAGAGAGAGAGAGACAGACAGACAGACAGACAGACAGACAGACAGACAGACAGACAGACAGACAGACAGACAGACAGACAGACAGACAGACAGACAGACAGACAGACAGACAGACAGACAGGCAGAGACACACCAAGAGACTGGGTGTTCATGTATTAGGCCTAATTGCTATCTCGCTATAGGAACTAGTGAATCGGTGATCATATGAGTTCCTTTGTTGGCTGTATGGCCTGCTCGTGGCACTAAACAATGTGACAGTTCACTCGATCCAACATGATTCCAAGCAACACATGTATGTGTACACCGTGCACACCAAGCAAAACATGTATGTGTACACCGTGCACACCAAGCAACACATGTATGTGTACACCGTGCACACCAAGCAACACATGTATGTGTACACCGTGCACACCAAGCAACACATGTATGTGTACACCGTGCACACCAAGCAACACATGTATGTGTACACCGTGCACACCAAGCAACACATGTATGTGTACACCGTGCACACCAAGCAACACATGTATGTGTACACCGTGCACACCAAGCAACACATGTATGTGTACACCGTGCACACCAAGCAACACATGTATGTGTACACCGTGCTCACCAAGCAACACATGTATGTGTACACCGTGCACACCAAGCAACACATGTATGTGTACACCGTGCACACCAAGCAAAACATGTATGTGTACACCGTGCACACCAAGCAACACATGTATGTGTACACCGTGCACACCAAGCAACACATGTATGTGTACACCGTGCACACCAAGCAACACATGTATGTGTACACCGTGCACACCAAGCAACACATGTATGTGTACACCGTGCACACCAAGCAACACATGTATGTGTACACCGTGCACACCAAGCAACACATGTATGTGTACACCGTGCACACCAAGCAACACATGTATGTGTACACCGTGCACACCAAGCAACACATGTATGTGTACACCGTGCACACCAAGCAACACATGTATGTGTACACCGTGCACACCAAGCAACACATGTATGTGTACACCGTGCACACCAAGCAACACATGTATGTGTACACCGTGCACACAAAGCAACACATGTATGTGTACACCGTGCACACAAAGCAACATGTATGTGTACACCGTGCACACCAAGCAACACATGTATGTGTACACCGTGCACACCAAGCAAGATCGAGATGCCGACTGCGCTTTAAAAAAAGTCGAAGAACAGAAGAAAGGCAATGTGTATGACGAAGGATAATGACTTGTCGGTTTGTGCAGGGACCTTGCAGCTCAGCAAGGGTTGCCCGAACCCACAGAACCCATGCTCTTCCTTAAGCCTACCACTGCCTACGTCACACAGGGGAATCCCATCAAGGTACTCTAATAGTCAGTGTATGCCGTGCAGTCATTCTGGACTCTGGCGTAATGCTTTGACATTTGCTTTCACCAGGTGGGGTTCGAATCTTGATTGACTTCACAGGCGTAGACTTTAAACAATTAACTGAAATGTTTAATAAGGTTAAAAATTACTAGAGGTACATTGGAGAATGGATAACTTACCTAGCCTATAGCAATAAGTTTTATTAATAAGTTAATGCATTCTATGAAATCCGAAGACATGAGACATTGAAGCAATCTTGTTTGGATAATGGGAAGTGGTGGTCAGTCACGATTGAGTTTTAGCTACATCCGACTTGTGCAGGCCTACTTCTTTGGATCACAGGACTGATCGAGTGAGAAGCTGCAACCATTTTCTTTGGTCAACTGTTAATCAATTACATATTGCCATCGAACCAAATCTTCCTCAGCGAATAGATCTACATTTTACGAGTGAAGATCCTTTTACATACAGCCTAATTTATAACTATGAATAAATGGTAAAAGGAGTCAAAGTGATAATCTTGGTCAACCTATTTTCTGTCCCCTTTTATCATTGAAATTTTGCCGTGTGAATGTTTCGATATTGAACTGTCAATTCTGTTGTGCTAGTTCGCCACGCTTTAGTGTCTCTGTCGCATGACAGTCGTGAATACGAATCAGTTGAAACGCGTGCTCCAGGTTTTAGCTGGTATCTCACATTAGTAGTTCCCCATTCCCACCCCACACCCCGTCGAGGGGCTCCGTGGCCGGTGGAGTGGTTCCGCTGATCTTGCGACTAGCGAGTACGGTGTTTGAAGCTGCGCGGTTTCCAGAGTTGCACGCTTGAGCAAAATGTTTAAATCCCCCTGTGGGTCCGGGGGAAGAATTGACCTACCGCATTCGTAAGAGGCGTATTACTAGGGACACCGTGACTTGATTTGCGTTTAGGCCTACTCTAAGCTGTTCTAGTGATTTTCGTGCTTAATGGTCTTATATAGCCTACAAAGACTGATAGTGATAGGCCGTAAAACACATCAATCCAATCCCCACACGCCAGAGGCGAACATAATTTCTCTGAATACGGGGAACGATTACCTTTTTAAAATACTTAATATAAAATGTGTCTATGTGTGTTGCACAAAGTGACATATTCTCATGGCATGACATCATTTGGGCTGGGTGCAAAAGCTAGTCGTCGTGGCAGAGCTGTGGAGTCTCGTTGAACCTCCCTTATGAATACTGTCTCTCTGGCTCCAGCATCACTCCTGCAGGCACATGGATGTTCAGAAATAGCAGCAAGGTGGCCCCTGATGCGACTACTCACTCCGTCTAGATTCCCCGCCCCTGCACCTCCCTTATCCACGAGGTGGAGCTGGTCATCGGACGGCGTGGAGTGGACATTCCAGTCAGCAGCCTTGGACTATGTGGCTGGATACGCCCTGGACATGACGTGAGAGTTCCATGTGAGCACCTACATGCCAGGTGTCTCGGTTTGACGTAGTTGTCACTGTTACAATCAATCTCCCCTGATGCTGAAGAATTTCTACATCTCAATGAACCTTGCAATACAGTTAGTATTAAAAATACGTTGTGATGAGTCCACGTACAGGAAGGGTCACAGCACTGAGACCGCTGTACTGAGTGTCCTTGATGGTCTGCTTGTGAACGCGGATGAGAAACGCGTGTCACTCATGGCGTTGTTGGACCTCAGTGCAGCGTTCGATACGCTTAACCACGCCATCCTCCTGAAGCGTTAAGAGTCATCTTTTGGATTCCGTGGCACTGTTCTCGACTGGATTGCGTCCTACATTCATGATCGGTCTCAGTTCGTCATTGTTGACGGCGTCATGTCAGCCCCAAACCCACTTGTTTTTGGCGTCCCACAGGGTTCTGTCTTAGGTCCTGTTTTGTTTACATTGCACTCCCACCCCCTTTCAGATGTAATATCAAGACACGAGGGATTTTCATAAGTATGCAGATGACACTGAATTGTCAGAGTGCACAAATTGGTGATTTTTCTTCTGTGCAGTCAGATATTGAGACATGTGTTGATGTACTTTCATGGATGAACAGCAACAAACTGATGCTCAACACAGATAAAACTGAAGGTTTACCTGTCGGTGCACCATCACGTCTTGGGCTTGTGGGGAGTGAGTCCACAGTCATTGGGGGTAGCTCTATTCCATTCAAGAGCTCAGTTAGGTATCTCGGTGTTCACATTGACCAGACCTTGTCCATGCACGATCAGATTAGCAGTACATGCCGTGCATGTTTTCTTGAACTGCGCCGTACTGCATCAATCCGTCAATACCTTTCGGACACTACCTGTGCTAGGCTAGTAACTGCCAGGATCAAGTCACGACTGAATTACTGCAATTCAGTCCTGGCGGGTCTTCCGGCAGAACAATTAAACCGTCTGCAACGAGTTCAAAACAGTGCGGCACGTCTGGTTCTTATGAAGGGCAAGCGCGATCATGTGACACCCCTCTTGAAACATCTACACTGGCTTCCCGTTAATTTCCGCTGCCAGTACAAAATTGCTGTTTTGGCGTACCGTCATTTTGATTCAACCCTTCCGGCATATCTTTGTACCCATCACCCTTCCCGTTCTCTCTGCTCATCAAAAAGCTTCTGAAAATTCCAAAGCGTAGTACCAAGTCTTTCGGAGAGCGTAGTTTCAGTTTCATTGCCCCTAGTGTCTGGAATTCCCTGCCGGCTGGCCTACGTGATGCACCAACTATGTCCATTTTCAAATCTCCGTTAAAAACCCATGTTTCGTCTTGCTTTTCTGTAACCTCCTAGTTCCCCCCCCCCCCCCCCCCCCCCCAAGTCCTGGTATGATAGTCGTACGAGTGTTGTGCTATGTAATATGACTGACTAGTAACAACGTGTAAATGTGGATATGCCCGCGCATTGAGTTCTTGCAAGAAATGCGCGTTATAAATGCTACTTACTATTATTATGAACTGAAAAATCATACTTGAGGATTTATTTATTTCTTAATGAGAAAACATGACAGACGACCGGAGCTGTTCAATATTTTCTTTCCCCTTCAGCTTGAACCCCTAGCTGCTTGGATTGCGAGGCCTGCTCCAGTAGCTCAGCCAGGGGCAGCCTCAAGCAGTCCAAGAGGCAACAAGGAGGCATTGGGACAGGGTCGGGTCATTCAGATCTAACCATGCTTTCAGATCACCCACGGAGATTAAACCGTCCACTCGAGAGCATAGCTTAAAATCTATCCATGATGACTTCAGAGACCTGCCGTTTTAGTTTTGACAATTACCGCTTTACCCAAATCCCAGCTACAAATACCAAACAACAAGGGCAAAGCCCATACGACTCACATGCTTGACCTTTATATGACCTTGACCTTCAAGGTCAAACAACTAAACCTACCAATGACATCATACACTAAGAAATGCTTTACACATTTTTCCTACCAAAAATACATGTGACCTTGACCCAAGGTCAAGGTCATCCAAGGTCATGCAACACAAAGCTGTTAATTCAAGACATACGAAGCACAATGGTGCTTATTGGCACTTTCTACCATGAGATATAGTCACTTTTAGTGGTTCACTACCCCATTTTGGTCACATTTCATAAGGGTCAAAGTGACCTTGACCTTGATGATATGTAACCAAATGTGTCTCATGATGAAAGTATAACATGTGCCCCACATAATTATTAAGTTTGAAACAGTTATCTTCCATAGTTCAGGGTCAAGGTCACTTCAAAATATGTATACAATCCAACTTTGAAGAGCTCCTGTGATCTTGACCTTGAAGCAAGGTCAACCAAACTGGTATCAAAAGATAGGGTTTGCTTTGACCTATATACCACTTGTAGCTAAGGTCGCCATTCTCAATAACGTGGGAGAAAATTGGGAAAATGTGAAAAATGTGAAAAATGACTTTTTGAGACCACATTTATGGCTCGTGACCTTGACCTTGAAGCACACATGCCACATTTGGTGTTGATAGACTTAATAGTCTCCGAGAAAAATCCAACGTTTAATTTTTTTACGCCCGGACGGACGGACGACACGGCTGAGTACATCAGACTCACTTTTGCTTCGCATGTGAGTCAAAAAGGCGAGGAAAAAAAAGAGTACAACTGTAATTCTTTTCCCCCCGACTTATTCCCCACAAATGGAGCTTTAATTGCTTAACACTCAACCCCCTGATCATTGAACCGTTGATCAATCTTTCACTGGCATCGACCATTTCCATTCCCTGCAGGCGGAAGCTAAAAAGAAGGGACAGCCCGGACACTGTCCAAGGGTTTCAACACCAGCTGTCCCGTCAGTGACTTCATAGAGAAGTCCAGGCTTCCCAAACTCGACTCGCTCAGACTGGCTCAAGGTCAACGGCCAGATGCGTCAGGACGGCAGCACCAGCAACATGATCTACCCAGTGCCCTACGCCATCAGCTACTTCACACTTGAACCTGGTGATGTCATTCTCACCCGAACACCTGCCGGAACCAGTCAGGTGAAGGCTGGTGACGTCATCCGGGCTGGCCTTGAGGATGTGATGGAGATTACTTTCACAGTGGAAAGGAAGTGACCGGAGAGAAAATGGTCATTTACTCGTTACAGAAGATTGAAATTTTCATGATGACGATTATGATGATGTACAAAGTATTACTGCCTATCAGCCTCTGTAAGCTATGCAAGGCCATTGACTGCATGATTAAAATAACACTGAGAGAGAAGAAGCAAGACAAGTCTTGATTTTCCTTGTCGTTGGCTTTTACAAATCATGTAGGGAGACTAACATGACCCTTTCCCTCCCCCAAAAAGTTGAGACAAGAAGGGCAAAGCCCATACGACTCACATGCTTGACCTTGACCTTTACATGACATTGACCTTCAGGTGACCTTCAAGGTCAAGGTCAAACAACTAAACCTACCAATGACATCATACACTAAGAAATGCTTTACACTTTTTTCCTACCAAAATACATGTGACCTTGACCCAAGGTCAAGGTCATCCAAGGTCATGCAACACAAGCTGTTAATTCAAGACATAGGAAGCACAATGGTGCTTATTGGCACTTTCTACCATGAGATATGGTCACTTTTAGTGGTTCATACCCCATTTTGGTCACATTTCATAAGGGTCAAAGTGACCTTGACCTTGATGATATGTGACCAAATGTGTCTCATGATGAAAGTATAACATGTGCCCCACATAATTGTTAAGTTTGAAACAGTTATCTTCCATAGTTCAGGGTCAAGGTCACTTCAAAATATGTATACAATCCAACTTTGAAGAGATCCTGTGACCTTGACCTTGAAGCAAGGTCAACCAAACTGGTATCAAAAGATAGGGCTTACTTTGCCCTATATACCATAAATAGGTGAGGTATCCAATCTCAAAAACTTTTGAGAAAATTGAGAAAATGTGAAAAATGACTGTTTTTTAGACAACATTTATGGCCCCTGCGACCTTGACCTTGAAGCAAGGACAAGTCACTATGTATGTTTTTTTAGGCCTTGTCATCATACACCATCATGCCAAATTGGGTGTTGATAGACTTAATAGTCTCCGAGAAAAATCCAACGTTAAAGTTTTTCACGGACGCCCGGACGGACGACACGGGTGAGTACATAGACTCACTTTTGCTTCGCATGTGAGTCAAAAATGTGTATCAGAATGCTAAAATAGTGTGCGTGTGTGAGTAAGCACGTACATGTGCACCCTAGCACGTTGGGGAGAGAGAGGAGGGGTGGGGGGAGAAGAGCATGGCAAAGGAGGCAGAGGTGGGAGATGTAAGATATGGTGGAGACAAAAAGAGCGTAGAGCTGGTTCTCCTGGTGAGATAATTTGCAGTACAGAGCACCACAAAGCGTCTTGCTGGTAATGCATGTACGAGTGTTCTCCTGTGTAAATTAGTACTCCTGTGCAAAATGGCGCTTTCTGAAAACAGCAACTGTGGGTTTGGTGGAGACATCCAAGCTCAGTCATGTAAAATCTATCACTAGAACAGTGGAAGCAACACTCGTCTGCACTAAGTCATGACATTCATTGATGTAATTAAAACTAAGAATGAGGCATCGTCTGCATTGGCTTCCATGCAACCACAGATTACACTGATTATCCCATTGGTTGAGGACATCTGCCTTAGAGTTGGGTGGATGGAGCTTAAGGGCCCAACAGCCTTTTATCTTGCAAGCCAAAAGCTGTGGATATGTGCAAAGCAAATATAAACAAATCTCACCTTTGCCCCCTCATCAATAGGGCAGCAGTTATTGTCCATGCAATTTTTTCATCTACAAAAAGTGCCAGCTAATCCAAACGTCCGGAGGCATTCGACAAAAGAAAGCAACAGTGTTACCTGTCAGCAGTTATGGAGGGCCATTACACAACAGTCAACCTTAGTCAATGCAAGATAAATGCAAGAGTAATATCATCACATAAACCATCCAGGTGCACAGTTCAATGTATTCTCATAGCCCAGTCTACCTCATTAGTTCACTCAACATGATCCTGCCTTTGCATTGAATGCACAAGAAAATGGAGGTCATTTAAGAGTGTTTGCATTGTGTACCTTTCAGTGCAATAACAAGAAGGGCAAAGTCCACACGACTCACATGCTGAGAGGTTGTGTTGTGAACTATGTACAGAGGTTGTGTTGTGAACTATGTACAGAGGTTGTGCAACTCAACTCAACTCAGCGACAGAGCGGGCGGTAGTGACAAAATACTGAAATGAATTATCACTTCCAATAAAGTAATTTCATAAACAGTTGTTTTCTGATAAAAACATGTGAACTAGCTATCAATTTCACTGTTTCCATTTCAAACTTTTCACTGTTTTCAAATGGGTCACAACGACCTTGACCTTGATGATATATAATCACATTTGACCTAGTATGAAAGTATAACATGTGTACTACAATGTTATGAAGTTTGGAAGAGTTATCTTCCATAGTTCAGGGTCAAGGTCACTTCAAAATATGTATACAAACTTTAAAGAGTTCATGTGACCTTGACCTTGAAGCAAGGTCAAGTCACTCTGTATGTTTTTTGACGCCTTGTCATCCTACACCATCATGTCAAATTGGGTGTTGATAGACTTAATAGTCTCCGAGAAAAATCCAATGTTAAAGTTTTTTACGGACGACACCACGCCCGGACGGACGAAATAGGCGAGTACATAGACTCACTTTTGCTTTGCATGTGAGTAAATAAAAATGAGCTGTGGCGTTGTATTTTGTTTCACTAAAAATGTTTCATCTTGTTCAAGCATCGTGATAGTACCATGTAAGGCACCAACAGATCCGTTACCCTCCAAATGGTTAACTAACAAATGCTATCAAAGTTATTTCCCACCGCTCTTGTTGTTGGGGATTTTACCCTCAGCACAATAAGTGCTACACAATATTCTGTGCCCCCCCCCCCCCCCCGATTCTTTTTCAGCACAACAGTAACAAAAAGGAAAAAGGTAAGGCCAATTTATTTCCCGCCAAAAGTTCGCTGTATCTTGATTTCATCAGAAGAAGACATTATTCACAAATTCTCTGAGCGTCAAGTGGAATAGATAAAGCAGTATACTAAAGGAACTGGTTATGTAACAGCAGTGGCACCTGCCCATAGAACAGGGTCCAGCCATCAGATAACAAAATCCGTCATCAGCTTGAGGACAGGAGACAAATGTTTCCATCTGT
>JAWQFJ010002915.1:53383-95486 GCA_034096865.1 Theodoxus fluviatilis | reverse complement strand
TCCTGACGCTTCACAAGTCCTTGTAGGTGGCGCGTTTCTCCTCAAAGAGGATCAAAGGCAGCTCCCTGACCAAGTCATACTTTCACTGGCTTACGTCCTCATGATCCGGACTGGGTCATTACATTCTACAAAATGTGATATGGCTGTTGCTTATTTGTAACCCGTGCGAACAGTCAACCATTAACGAATTTGTCGTTATGTGCGACGTATCGAGTAGACACGACTGCCTTTCAGTGTGCACTCCAGTGATCATGTAACTGAGGAGTTCAGGCGCGTCGGTGTAGGAGTTCTGCATATCAATTATAGTCTCCTGTACTATGGACGTTTTGGGTGTTACATAAGTAGATGCGATACATTACGTGGAGAGCTTTACCAACGACCTTTGCGGTTCTCATGCCTTACGTATGTGACACTGTCTGCCATGACCATCGATATACACCAAGCTCAATGTCAGCTTGGATACCGAAGCCAACAAGCTAAGAGTGTCATTGCACCAGTGTGCCACATACATGGTTAGTGCTGAGGTCTCAGACTCTCTGGTTGTTCGATGTCGTTGTTTTTTCTCTATCAATCGATGTGCATACAACAAGGGACCAATGGTCCATTTTCATGCAGAAAACGATGCCCGGGAATGGCTATGCTGCTATTTTACGGCGTTGTTTCTTAATCAATGTATTGCAGATTGGTTTTTATCTTCTCGTCCATAGCCCCCTCCCGTCTCCCTCCAGCACCGTCACGCACTAACCGACCTGCCCCACCCCCTCGCCGTTTTTCACAAGCTCCGTTTCCTCAGCTTGAGATTGATTGACTAGATGTCGGTCACGATTGGTGTCATATCCATGGTAGTTGATTTACCTAGAACAATGGGATCGCGTTGCTTGTTTTTAACCACCCTTTCCCTTCGCTAGCATAGAATACCTACCAATTCGAAGAGTAGTCGAAACACGATTCGCGTTGCAATGAGTGTCAGTCTGTCACAAGTAAAACTGTTTCTTGTACTCGTCTCACCTAGTCGAAGGGAGCAGATAGGAGGGTGTGGCGTTGTCTTCGGTAGGGAAAGAGATTTCCATAAGGCGGTCCTCCTCCTAAGGTCTCGTAATACTCTGACCATCACTTCGACGTAGGACAGATGCCTTCTGTTAGATGTGCGGCAGCATAGTTGGCTCATGTCGCAGTTGTCCATACCCTAGACGATTAGATCGTGCGAGGATGGAGAGATGCACTCGCGGTTCTCTACACGAGGCCTAGGTGACCAGTGAACCACCGCACTCTTTTCACAGGCTGTAATCTGCTCCACACGTGTTGCGTGTTTAGTTATAGTACGGTCATCTGCAACACTACCGGCTGGCGAGTGGGCCTGGCAATAGATTGCAGCCGTGGAGACTCTTTTGACAGAACCTTTTCCTAAGCTTCCTTATTCGCACATTCGGGACTGCTGTACTACAAATGTCTTCTCGAATTGCTTCGCGGTACTTGCGTTCACAACTGCTTACCCCTCAATAGAGGCGAATATTCTGGATTGTATGCGCTTTATCGGTCGGTGATTAAAAGACTCTTTCTTTTCTATGGCGCTCGCCGTTAGACCTTTGTCTCGGCATTTCCGGAAATACTGACTGCTACTACTACGTAGATCTATGTCCAGCCTGTTTATTGTACGCAGGGTTTCGGAGTGCATTATTAGCTCTATCGAATAGAAGTAATTCAGCTAATTCGCAAAAACAGAAATAAAATAGTTATGTGATCTCATAATCTAGTTATATGAGTGATACTGATCAATACATGTGCTTACGCACTGAAACTTGAAAGTACCCAGAAATAGGACGGTAACTCCAAGTTCAATACAATCGAGAACAACTCTGCAGAAACTAAGAGATGTTATTAGACTTTCAGACAAACGGAAAAATAAACAAACAGAAAAAGTACAGTATTCTCGTGAAATACACAGAACAAGCATGATCTCAGTACAACTACAAGTGATATAGACTAGGCCTGGTAAAAGACCAGTATCCATAAGAACAATAAAAATACAGCCAGAGAACCACCAGAATCGGCGATAGGCCCTGGACGCCTAAGCAAGCCGAAGAATTCTATTCTATTCTATATTCTTAAAAATTTAGCGGATCTTCCGCGTGCACAGAAACTCAGCACGTGGTTTCCCCCAATGACTAGGCAGGGTGCCAAGCACGTTTGCCGATCCTCGTATCGGCAAGAATAGAAAAATTAATATAGATTATCAATTCAAGCTAAAAACACGCAACGGTGTAACTTTCCTTACTTACCCATATTGGAGCATTACGAATAAATGCTCCGGAATCAACTACGAGATGTCTCACGGGCTTGGAGGACGCCATGTTTACATCACGTGATTGTATAAGTCTTAAAAATTGATTTTAAAATAACTTTTCATCTATCATATATCTATCCTTCGATTTTTGCATGCTAACTGTCTAAGAATTACAGATATATAAAAATGTTCAAATTCCGTACAGGATTTCTGACGTTACTGGTCACGTGACATGTTATGGTGGTCAACAGATCTTGGCTTACAGAGGCAGTACAACGATAATCTTTCACTCTTCAAAGCCCCGAGTGAGTACAGATCGTTTAGGGCAAATAGAACCAAATCAAAAGAGTCTAATCCCGGTTCATTTGCCCATAGTATTCGTCTAAATGAGCTACATCGCTCTGCATCTTACGATGAAAGTGAAGGAGTTGTATGTGACTATGTCGTCTACCAGATGACTCTTCCTTTTCTCAACGAAATACTACTGTGCATGTCCTTCGAACGTTTTATACCTCTTGTCTGCTAACAGGACAGGAACTCTGAGTCATTGGAGCCTTGAGTGCTCAAGTCTGTAAGAGACTCCTTTGTAGGCACTTAACGAACAGGGGTGTCGAAATGTAGCCATCGGTAGCCCATCGTCATCCACCCGTAAACTCACCTTGTTACGAGACATTAATTTTGTTTACATTTGACAGCCAATGATTGCGTTACTTTCTTATTAGTGTCGTTGGAAACATAGGTTTATCTTTCTGAGTCCAGCGTAAAAGACTATTACCACCCCTATCGTACTGGACGAATCTGGCAGGACTCTAATTGTTATCGAACGTGACATGCTCAATTTGCTGAGCGCTAGCGCTCAATCAATGGACCCGGGACGCATGTCAAACCGGACATGGAGACTGTTACAATGTCAAGGCTCGCGTCTCGCGTTTGAGCCGTGTTTTTCATGTAAATTTCGTAGCGAATTAGTCAAAGACGTTACTATCAGAGGAAACGACTGATCTGTCACTGTCAGCAAACCGTAACACGCTTTTAAGTTCTACATCATCAAACTTCGGAGTGGCAGTGACTCCCCTTGTGAATGAATGTATGCAGCATTCCACTTCCCCAACCAGATTTAGTTTGATTTGTAACTTATCAGTATGTTATGTTCTGTTCCATAACTTTGGGGCAGTAACATGTGGAATGGACATGTATACTTGGGTTGCCTTGGGAGACATCGAGATCTAAGTAAAGTACATGGGTTTGAGCCTAGCATGACTGATGCCAGAGCTTGGCAGAGGCTGCAATGCTACCTGTAGTGCCTTGCTAGTGGGTGCGTGTCCATTCAGATGGACTTTCTTCGCAGGGGAGTACCGCTGGAGACAGGACCCGATTTCACATCTCGATACCCCAGGAGACGACGGTACGACACGTGAGCGCTTAACTTCGCAATCAATACTATTGTACCCTGTGCTTTGGGCTATGGCCTAGGAACGGCCTCATCTCCCCCATTATCACAAGATCTCTATCGTCTCGGGCGGGTGGCCTCTCAGGGTCATTCTCGTGCCCAAAACTCCTTAGCCCGATTCTCGAACCCACGTCGTATGCTATGGTTCAGAGGCGTATCATGGCACCCTACTACCATAGTTAGAATAGCGGGCTCGCTTCTACGGGGCCTGCCTACTTATCCGCTGAAAGTGGTACGCGTCAGTATACATGATTTCCGTGAACGGACTGTACCTCTAGGTCACTCTTGTCCCCAATTCGCGGACAGAGTTACCAGGGTCTGCATGATTTAGATCCCTACGTCTTCGGGACTCCTTACCGCAGTGCGACGTGACCATAACATACCAATGAATAAGCGCTACAAGTCGTGCAGAGCGTTTACTAGCTGACCCATCATCTTCCTGCCCGCCTGGCTGACCTTCTTAAAACACGCGGCTGGCTCGGATTGGAGCTCTGTATGCCTAAGATCCGTTCTGCGGTTTCATGATATGTATCTGCGTTTTTTTGACATGAACGTCCCTATTGCACGCTCAGGGTCGGTCTGCTCCATGCAACCTTTGTTGACAGTCCGTCGTTGCATTCTCGTTAGTCGTAACCTAAGCTAATACGCGTTCCCGAATGGATTTAATTGAGGGTCCTACAAAGACCGTCTAGATGTCCATTATCTGGCAGATCGCCAATAAACTCGTTTTGGATTGTGGGGCGACATGTAGGTGTTCGATAGAAGTAGGGGACTAAGATGCGTTTGGATAGAATGGCAAGGAGACGAAGAGGGTAGCTTGTGATTCAGTTGAGTGGCTAGTAGTCAGAGGGTTCTGGAACTATTGGGCGAGGACCGGCAAGTAATAAATGCGGGGCCAAAGTGTATTGCGCGTGCGCAGTTGTCTTAGGATTGCCAAATGACGGGCGAAAACTGTCGCGTCCCCTTAGGCGTCGTACCTCCACCCAAGCCCACTACCTCTAATTACATCGCATATTCGCACACGGATCAGTACAGCTGGATATTCAGACCATTGCATTAAATGTAACTTTCGTGGGTCCGTCTTCTGTACCATTGACGTAGCACCCAATATACCTTTGTCCGCACACCTCAATGTTGTACGGCTCGCACATTGATATTAAGGGGAAGAAAAGTATAGGAAAGAAAGCCAAGCGCATCAAGTTTTCATAGGACTTTAGCATGAACATAACAATACGTTCGAATGAGTGTACAGAATACAACACTAACATCATGGGTTGGGACAGTTGAATGGCGTGGCATGAGAAATTCGATGATCACGGAGGAGGAGTCGCCTAGATGCCACTTTACCGAAGTATGAGGGTCCGTATACACCTAAAAAGCTAGGTTACGGCTTTTTTGACAGTGGAGGCAGTGATCTTTGATCATTCAGGTCGATTATGCCTGTGACTGTGGTACATGTTGCATCAGTCCAGTTTGGAGAGGCACGTTAATTCGCTACGAGAGAAAAAAGAGGAGGAACATATACTTACATGTAATACTTTTACAGCGGTCTCAAACGCGAGTTACGCGTGCCTTGACATATGGTTTAACACTATTAGTCCTGCCATGTCCACTGTCCCGCTTATCGAGTACATGCCTTAGCGCCCGTAGTGCCTCTATCTTGACTTGATGCAGGCCTAGCGCTCAACAAGATTTGAGCACTGTCACTGGGATTGATTCATCGCGTAACACTACTGTAGCTAAAAAGTCGCTTAACTACGCCGTAGTTACGTTCCATGTTACGTTGTAAATAGGGTTAGGTGAGGCTAGTTGGAATCCTTTCATACATCGCCTGGACTCAGCAATGGAGACTATCCAATACTTGGAGTAGACTGACGTTTCCTAGACTCTGTAACCTCCTAGCTGATTGTTAATATAAGAACAGTAACACGCAATCATTTGCGGTCATAATGTCAAAACAAATATCTATATAGTCTACGTAGCAAGGTGGCAGTTTTACGGCTCTGGTTATTGATCAGACTGGAGTGTCTATTGGGCGCGGGGGGGGGGGAGGGACTGGAGCTACATTCTACGAACCCCCATGTAATAGCCGTGTCAAGTACGATATTTTCCTAAGCCCCAAAGATACGTGCTCTGTCAGATCGTTTGAGCAAGCATGACTAATAGATACTACCAATGCACCTACGAAAGAGACACAAAAGGCAGTATCTTGTTGCACATAGTCTCTGTTACAGCTCTTAGCACATAGACATTGTGATTATCTATTAACATGTCGAATGTGACGATTTCGTATAACCTAGGGAGTTATATGTGGGCTTTGATTGAGAAGGAAGAGTGCATCTGGATAAACGACAGTGCAAGGTCCCCCATGAGCATTGTCCTGGGCTTACTCATTGCAATGTAGCATCAGTGCTAGATATGCAGAAGTACTGATTGACATTGATCAGGCAGTGCCTCATTTCAGAGTATGACGATAGCTATAGGCACAAGCTGAGAGCACAGGTAATTGACGGCGCGTCGGCTTTGCAAGTTTGTTCCTGAGCCCATTCTACAGCCCTACAACGATCCTGTACTACACGTCGGGTGAAACTTTGCATAGAAGGGAAACAGATGATATCGTCTGGCTACTGGCCTCTGTGCTGCAAATGCGCAAAGATCTGTCTGACACGCATAACAGGTGGTTCACGTGGACAGTGCACGAGTCAGACACCTCCTGTACGAATTTCGAACATTTTTTGCTATATACTGATAGATTCATTACGACAAGTTAGCCTCAAAGCAAATAATCAAGATAGATACATGATCGTGAAAGTTTATTTTTCGACACGAATTCAAGGTTCTTTAAGCACTGTAGTGACATATCACGGATGATTGATAGAGGTACATGTGCGTTCCGAGCGCAATCTATGCCCGTGAGCACAGTCTATCGTAGACTTGGATGTATCACATCCGCAGGGAGGCGATGTCTTGTGGTGCGTATAGGCGCGCATTTCACGATGCTCCTTCTACTGGTATAGTAAGGAATTACGCGTTCCACACCGTTTAACAGTGTATTTTATTACGTGCTGACTGGTTCTATAATCTATATTAATTTTTCGATATTCACCTTAATCGTGATACGATGATCCGCAACACGTCTGGCACCCTTCCTGAGTCATTGGGGTGGATAACACCGCACGTGCTCGAGTTTCTGTGCACGCCGGAATATCCGACCCCTTAAATTTTTAAGAATCATAGAGACTTAGTATATCGCGGCACTGAAATAACTCGTTGGTAACGTAAACTTGCTCTAAGGTTTTTCGGTTCCGTTAGCCTATCGACACGTTACAATCTGACAAGCTTGGCTTCTCATTGCGATGTATGGCTAAATTATAGTTATTGTTTGCTGTACTGGGTAAATGAGGCTATTGACTAGTTTTGGGCTTTGACGGCATAGATCTTATTATTCACTTTTAGATAATATCACAATAGAGATACATGCATTCAATTGTAGAATACATGGTGATATTTCTGACTAAAAAGGTAGGAAGTACTGAAAAATTAACTGTTGCTAGCATGATTACTGACTTATTTTGTCGCTGCTTTGGATCGAAACGTCATAATCACACATCTCTTGTAGTTTTCGTGCAGAGTTGTTCTCGATTGTATTGAACTTGGAGTTACCGTCCTATTTCTGGGTACTTTCAAGTTTCAGTGCGTGTTGTAACAACTAGATTATGAGATTTTTTATTTTTTTTTGCGAATTAGAATTCTTTATTCAAAATAGCACCGAAACGCGTACAATAAAAGGTTTGAGCAGCAGTCGAAATGCGAAAGGGACGCTAGAAAGAGTTCTAACACCGAAACGCGTACAATCAAAGTTTGAGCGGCAGTCGAAACGCGTACAATCGAAAATTTGAGCAGCAGTCGAATGGCGAAAGGAACGCTAGAAAGGGTTCTGTCAAAGAGTTCTGGGATCACAGGGCAGCCGTCGTGTTGCAGATGACCGAATAAATAAACACGAACAGTGTGGAGCAGTTACACTGTGAAAAGTGCGGTGGTCACTGGCCCTAGGCCTGTGGAACCCGCAGTCTCTCTCCGCAGTCATCTCGTGATCTGGATGAGGCAAGGACACAGAAGGCATTGCCTCGGAGGATAGGATTATGAGATTAGAGACGCGTTCCCCTAAAGAAAGCTATTTGTATCGATAGGTATTAAAAAAAGTTTTGAGATGAACTTTCACAGCGAGTGTTCGCATCGACAGGTCTAGCTGGAGGAAAGTTTTAAACAGCAGGATTCCATGTTCTAAGAATCAACTACCAAGATCTATCATCTAGTCAATCAATTCAAGTTGATAAATGAGCTTGGAAAGGGAGGGGGGGGGGGGGGGGGGGGGGGGGGGGGGCTCTGGGACGGAAAAAAAAATCTGAATAATGATTAAACACTAAGCAGCATAGCCTTCCCGGAGTTTCTCATGTACACTGGTGTGATAGGAAAAAACAACAACAACCAGGAGTCGAACTCAGCACTAACCATGAATGCTTGATGACCATCTTTGTAAGTGACATTGACTGTGTATGAAATGGAACAGGAAAGTAGCATGACCCAAAGTGTTGTGCTCTCAGTATGTACCATCTCTTGCCCCAAACTCACTAGCAGGAATCTGATATTAGCTCCTGAGCGCAACCTCAGTCATGATCATGGAGTGCAACTGAAAGAGTTGTGTTCTCTGTACATCGCACAACACAAATTGTTATGGTTGCTGTTGCACCAGTACAACAACATATCATTTTGTTAGTTTGAAGTTGAAACTGTAACTAGTGAAAGTAGATTGGTCAGGGAGTGCTTTGACTTTGAGCTGAAACCCTCCAGGGATGGAAGGCAGGCAGGAGCATGAAGTGATTTCTCTCACAGTGGTGCCAGGGGCCTTGAGAGGGTAAGACAAAGAGGATTTTGGTAATGGGTCAGAAAATGTCTCTGATGAAACTTGGAATGTGGTGATGCCCGTGGAATTGCTGCAGAAAGTGCAACTTTTCAACTGTGATGTAAGTGATGTAAGATCCAAATCTGCACTGATAGTGATCGATATGGTATAAATACAAGAAATGCAACTGTTCAGTTGTAAAGATCAAAATCTGCACTGATGATCATGAAGTATTACCACAGAAAATGCAGCTGTTCAGTTACGAAGATCGAAATCTGCACTAATATGGTATGATTACAAGAATTGCAACTGTTCAGTTGTTAAGATCAAGTTCTGCACTGATATGGTGTCAGCACAGAAAATGCAGCTGTTCAGTAACAAAGATTAAGGAAAGAGACAACTAATATTATGAAAATGAGAAATGAAATCTTTTGTTTTATGATAAAGAGTACTACGATTCAGATGGGATAGTAAAAAATCTTGCAGGCTAAAAAATTTTATGTGCAACTAGCCGAGCAGGCCAGATATGAAAAAAACACTTGAGAACACCCCTGATTCGCCTGAAAACTGTTCCATCACTGCTAGTTTGTTTTGTCTGAAACGATGGTGATTCGTAAAGTGCCGTTCAAGTTCAAGATATAAGCTCAAAGCACTTCACAAAAAGTACATGATATAAATGCAAGTTGATCATGAGAAACAACTTCAGTAAGTGAGTAACACAAATGTTTGCACATGTACTAACAACAGATGTCGAAATACTCATTGTACAAAAGCATCACAACAATAAATCACAGGACTATGTTCTAGAAACAAGCATTCCAAATAATATCTCACTTTACTTGCATGCACACACACACACACACACACACACACACACACATACACACACACACACACACACACACACACTCATGAGCACTCTCGCATGCACACACACTCACATGGGCATACACGCTAACATGCAAACAGTATGAGTCTGTAGCCGGGGGAAATTCGTGCAGTTACAGAAGGAAGACCTGAATAACAGTAAGATGGGTTTTCAGTGCTCTTTTGAAGATGGGAAGAAGTATTGTATCTGTTTCACAAACGAGGGGAATTCCATAGCTTGAGGTAAAAAACTGAGAATGATATTTTTTCACAACTATTGAGGAAATAGCAGGAACTGTCAGGAGTTCAGCACTTGTGGAACAGAGTAGCCTGAGGGGAGTGTAGGGAGTAAAGAGATTAGCCAGGTATGATGGGGCTGAATGAATACATGTGTGTAGACACTTAGGACACAGAGGGGCTAGTTTGTATTGAATTTTGGCTTTCACAGTAAGCCAGAGCAGTTTCTGCCACAGAAGATCAGCACAATTACGCTTGGACAGGTAGAGACCTAGGAGAGACCTGATGTCTTACACAGTATTCTCTGTTGCTTGGCCCCCAACTTCCGGAGAGAAAATTGTTTAACCTGCAGAAGCTTACTGACTGACCAACTCCCTGCTGCTGGGGGGAGAAGAATGCTGTAACGCAGGATACCTTTGGCAAATGTTGCCATTGCCACCACATCTTTGTGGTTCCCTTTTTTGCCTTGGCCCTTTTTTGCTATGTGCCTCTGTGGGTTGGGGAATGGAATGAACCCCCTGCATCTCTCTATGCAGCTCGTTGAAGGCATCCCCCTGTGGGTTCGGGGGTAAGAATTGACCCACTGCGTCTGCCCACGCGATTCGTAAGAGGCGAATAACTAGGGACACCGTGGCTTGATTTGCATTTACTCAACTATAGTTATTTTCAAGCTTAATGACCTTACATAGCCTACAAAAGCTGATAGGCCGTAAAACTCCATCCATCCATCCACCGTTGAAGGCATAAGTAGGGAAATCAAGACTAGACATACTCGATCCAGCTCTGGTGCTTTTTGTGGTCAGTGGCCATACATAGCCTACAAAGGCTGATAGTCTTCAGACTTCATTCATTCGTTCATTTATTTCATTCATGCAATCATTCATGCATTCATTTTTATGAGGCCAAAAAAAAAAGTTGTGTCATCGGTAACCTGACCAGCCCTTTTTTTTTCCAACCCTAAACATTTTTTATAATTAAATCATGCAGCAAACAAGCCAAAAAGAAGGGGGAAATGTCCCTTTGTCCCTGCACTCTAAGCACTCAGGGAATCCACTATTTAAGTTTGGTTTTAAAAAGTTTGGTTTATGTTCAATCAGGCCTCTTCTAAACAGAAAAGTTGAGGTTCACCTACCAACCCTGTTTCTTTTTTGCCACGGTACCACTTTAAGTTCCTGTACTGCCCATTACCGCCCAACATGCTTAATCATGTACCACCCATTACTGCCCACCCTGCTCAATCCTGTACCGCCCATTACTGCCCACCCTGCTCAATCCTGTACCACCCATTACAGCCCACCCTGCTCAATCCTGTACCGCCCATTACCACCCACCCTGCTCAATCCTATACCACCCATTACAGCCCACCCTGCTCAATCCTGTACCACCCATTACCGCCCACCCTGCTCAATCCTGTACCACCCATTACTGCCCACCCTGCTCAATCCTGTACCACTCATAGCCGCCGCCCCTGCTCAATCCTGTACTGCCCATTACCACCCACCCTGCTCAATCCTGTACCGCCCATTACCGCCCACCCTGCTCAATCCTGTACCGCCCATTACCGCCCACCCTGCTCAATCCTGTACCGTCCATTACCGCCCACCCTGCTCAATCCTGTACCGCCCGTTACCGCCCACCCTGCTCAATCCTGTACCGCCCATTACCGCCCACCCCACGTGGCTGTTACTTGACTGATTTTTTTCTACAAATTGCATGATCCTTACAGGACTGGGGAATGAAACACACAAATGACTTACAGGACCTGAAGTGGTAACCACAACCTTTTTTTTTTGCCTGATTTTTTTAATGCAGTGATCATTGCAGTATTTTAATGATTAAAACTATTTGTGCACTGTGTGTGTGTGTGTGTGTGTGTGTGTGTGTGTGTGTGTGTGTGTGTGTGTGTGTGCATGTGTGTGTGTATGTGTGTGTGTGACAGTGACATGACCTGATTGCTAATTAAAAAAGACTGCAGCAGAATCTGACATATTTGTGTGCATCATATTGCCTGCACATCTATGTGGACGAAGACAGGAAATCTCTAACTTGGAATAGATGAGAACAGAAACTTCCAGAGGAGCAAGACAACTGAGTCTTGAGAGGAAAACCCCCCATCTTAAGTGTTTTGGTCCTGGCTTGGCTCTGTCGGGGAGTGGGCCACATCTGAGTCATGACCTCTGTATGATGTTAATTTGGTAGCGTAATGTTTTGCTCTACAAATCTGTGTGATTTTGCTTGTGAGTTCAGGGTTTTATTTCACACTGTGAAGGTGACCTCAACATTGACTAGGTTATGATTCTTCTGCTGTCCTGTGTGCCAGTCATGGTATCAGATTTCTCAAGCAGATTTAGTCATAATCATGCATGCGGTGTTGATAATATTAATAATGATACATAAATATGATTTATGGAGCATTGGAAGATGTCCGAGCTAGTAGCCTAAAATCTATCCTCTGTAACTTCACGGCATACAAAGTGTCATGTCATGCACGATAACATTTATTTACTTAATCTGGAATTTGTTTCAAAGCAAGTGCACATACCAGTGTTGATAAGGTTATGTAGACAAAGCTGGAATTTGACTCCTGGGCATTGTGATAAGTCTTGAGTGGGCTCTCCATTGCTTGCTGGTTGTTTTATTCATTAACTCTGGTAGTACTTCTGCCAGATGTTGACCCTCCAAAGTTCTTGCCTATAGACTCTGGCAGTTCCATGACCACAAACTGGAAAAGTGACTTTTGGATTTCTTTTGGCCTTTAAAAAACTTCATGTAATTGTTTTCTGAAAACCTGGTGTTTACTTTACCCCTTGTATACTGTAATTAATACACCTAGCTCCTTTGCATACTATACACAGGTCCAGATAAGATTTTTTTTCCCTGTCACATAACACTGTGAGAATGACTAAAAGATTGCAACATCTGAGCTCATCACATCATACATCTGTGTTGGCTAGGTTTATACACTAACTTCATGAAGTTGATGGTATTATCTTTGTCCTTGATATTTATGTTAGTCTATTGTGAAACTAGAATGAGTGATTCAATGTCCATCATACATAGTTTATTCATCAGACTCTCAGAGCTTAAAAATTGCAGTCTGCACATGTATGTGAACAGATTTGGATGTAGTGAAATTGAAGGACAAATTGTCCAACCAGTCTCTTCTTATGTGCTCCACCTTTCCTTTCATCTCTTTCTCCTTCCATATTCCAAAGAGCCAGAATGTCAAAGTTCCAAACCTTTGAAAGACCTGTAGAACTGAAGTACCAACATGTGGTTTCTCTTAGACTGCAGCAGTATGCGAGACAGAGAGTTGTCCATTCCAGTTTTTTCAAACCTTGTTGCGTGGCAGCACTTGACTTGCCCTGCCCTGCCCTGCCCTGCCTTGCCTTGCCTTTCCTTTCCTTGCCCTGCCTTGCCCTACCCTACCCTACCCTGCCCTGCCTTGCCTTGCCTTTCCCTGCCCTGCCCTGCCTTGCCTTGCCTTTCCCTGCCCTGCCCTGCCTTGCTTTTCCTTTCCTTGCCCTGCCTTGCCCTACCCTGCCCTGCCTTGCCTTGCCTTTCCTTGCACTGCCTTGCCCTGCCCTGCCCTGCCTTGCCTTTCCTTGCCTTGCCCTGCCCTACCCTACCATACCCTGCCTTGCCTTTCCTTTCCTTGCCCTGCCTTGCCCTACCCTACCCTGCCTTGCCTTTCCTTGCCCTGCCTTGCCCTGCCCTACCCTACCATACCCTGCCTTGCCTTTCCTTTCCTTGCCCTGCCTTGCCCTACCCTGCCCTGCCTTGCCTTTCCTTTCCTTGCCCTGCCTTGCCCTGCCCTACCCTACCATACCCTGCCTTGCCTTTCCTTTCCTTGCCCTGCCTTGCCCTACCCTGCCCTACCATACCCTGCCTTGCCTTTCCTTGCCCTGCCTTGCCCTACCCTGCCCTGCCTTGCCTTTCCTTTCCTTGCCCTGCCTTGCCCTGCCCTACCCTACCATACCCTGCCTTGCCCTGCCCTACCAGGTTGCCTGCCCTGCCTTTCCTTTCCTTGCCCTACCCTGCCCTACTCTACCCTGCCCTGCCTTGCCTTGCCTTTCCCTGCCTTGCCCTACCCTGCCCTGCCTTGCCCTGCCTTACCCTGCCCTGCCTTGCCTTGCCCTACTCTGCCCTGCGTTACCCTGCCCTGCCCTGCCTTACCCTGCCCTGCCTTGCTGTCTCTTGCTCCTTTGACATCGGGGCACTGTCCTGACATGCCGCTCACCACTCTGCTTCACATGGCTCGGTCATGACTGCCAGCGCTTGGGTCTCAGCAAATGGTTTCTCTGTCCATTCCTCAATATTGTCTGCTCATTGCCTCCTTTGTCTAGCCTTCGGTCTCCCCTCCACTGTTCCCACCCTCTGTGGGTTGGGGGTGAGAATAGACCCACCGCGTCTCCTTACCTGATTCATTAAAGGCAAAGAGTTAGGTTAATAGTGATTTGACTCATGCTTATTCTGGTTTCATTGATGTCATGATTAATGGCCTTACGTAGCCTGCAAAACTCCATTTGTTCATTCATTCATTTCACTCAAAACTCCATTTGTTCATTCATTCATTCCACTGTTCCCTGGAGCGTGTTCTTTGCAAGGCCACAGAATCTTGTGACACTGTTGTGAGGAGGTCTTCATGGTAGCTGGTGTAGTTCTTGTTCTCGCTGGGGACCTGTTCATTTGTTCATAGTCCATGTACTTGCCTAGTTCAAAAAACATGTCCCCATGGGAGGATGAGGTGACAGTGTGTGTGATCGTTCACCTGAATGCGTGGCTGTTGTTGACAATTTGAGATGGATGAAATCTTCTCGCAGAGGATAGATCAGACATTGTGCACCAATATCCATTTTGTTTGGAAACCATTTTTGACAGAAACATTGCAGGTGTGCGGGAAATGATAAAACTTATAAAATGTTTAGAAGGAACATTTTTCATTTCACAACTGCTGTTGGCTGGGATGGTGTGTATTGCCAGGACTGGTTGGTGATTGTGTTTCTCCTTGCAGGAGACTGTACCGAGACTATGCACAGATGTCTGTTCTGCTTCTTAAAAAATGTTGACTCAAAGATTAGCAAAACAGCATGCACCAGCTTGAGGTTTTTGTTTTTGATTTTTCATGAGTTGTTGACTGACATGATGTCTGCTTGCAGAAGATGCAGAAATGATAAACACGAAGATGTGAAGTGTTTTACAGCAGCTGTAGACACATGTGGTGTCTAGATTATAGATAGAAATTTTGCTGATACAGTGCGCTCAGACATCCATTTTTGTTTCACAACAGCCAGCAGACAGATGCGGTGTTAATTTGCTGCAGTGTTTGGAACCTTTATGAGCAGCCGACCATTTTTGACTCACATGCGAAGCAAAAGTGAGTCTATGTACTGAGCCGTGTCGTCCGTCCGTCCGGGCGTCCGTCCGGGCGTCCGTCCGTAAAAAACTTAAACGTTGGATTTTTCTCGGAGACTATTAAGTCTATCAACACCAAATGTGGCATGATGGTGTATGATGACAAGGCCTCAAAAAACATACATAGTGACTTGACCTTGCTTCAAGGTCAAGGTCACAGGAGCCATAAATGTGGTCTCAAAAACAGTCATTTTTCACATTTTCCCAATTTTCTCCCACGTTATTGAGAATGGCGACCTTAGCTACAAGTGGTATATAGGTCAAAGCAAGCCCTATCTTTTGATACCAGTTTGGTTGACCTTGCTTCAAGGTCAAGGTCACAGGAGCTCTTCAAAGTTGGATTGTATACATATTTTGAAGTGACCTTGACCCTGAACTATGGAAGATAACTGTTTCAAACTTAATAATTATGTGGGGCACATGTTATACTTTCATCATGAGACACATTTGGTCACATATCATCAAGGTCAAGGTCACTTTGACCCTTATGAAATGTGACCAAAATGGGGTAGTGAACCACTAAAAGTGACTATATCTCATGGTAGAAAGTGCCAATAAGCACCATTGTGCTTCCTATGTCTTGAATTAACAGCTTTGTGTTGCATGACCTTGGTAGGAAAAATGTGTAAAGCATTTCTTTGTGTATGATGTCATTGGTAGGTTTAGTTGTTTGACCTTGACCTTGAAGGTCACCTGAAGGTCAAGGTCATATAAAGGTCAAGCATGTGAGTCGTATGGGCTTTGCCCTTCTTGTTTTTCCTTGCTGTTGCTGACTGAGGGGTCTCTTCTTGCAGGACATTGGGGGGACTGTGTTCACGGTGGCAGAGGTGCCAAAGGAAATCAAGGACCAGAAAACCAGGGAAAGACTTCAGGTGCTTCCCTATGACTTGGTCACCAGAGTGCCCTCACCAGCAGCAGTGAAGTTAGGTATGTACCTCGCACTGACACGAAGTGAAAAAGGGACATGCACTTATGTGAGCAGTGAACAGTTTACTCACTGTAGTAGAAAAAGGTGTGTAGGAACACCAACTGATGTGAGCAGTGAACAGTTTACTCCCTGTAGTAGAGAAAGGTGTGTAGGAACACCAACTGATGTGAGCAGTGAACAGTTTACTCACTGTCGTAGAGAAAGGTGTGTAGGAACACTAACTGATGTGAGCAGTGAACAGTTTACTCCCTGTAGTAGAGAAAGGTGTGTAGGAACACCAACTGATGTGAGCAGTGAACAGTTTACTCACTGTCGTAGAGAAAGGTGTGTAGGAACACCAACTGATGTGAGCAGTGAACAGTTTACTCACTGTCGTAGAGAAAGGTGTGTAGGAACACTAACTGATGTGAGCAGTGAACAGTTTACTCATTATAGTGGAGAAAGGTGTGTAGGAACACTAACTGATGTGAGCAGTGAACAGTTTACTCCCTGTAGTGGAGAAAGGTGTGTAGGAACACTAAATGATGTGAGCAGTGAACAGTTTACTCCCTGTAGTAGAGAAAGGTGTGTAGGAACACTATCTGATGAGAGCAGTGAACAGTTTACTCCCTGTAGTAGAGAAAGGTGTGTAGGAACACCAACTGATGTGAGCAGTGAACAGTTTACTCACTGTCGTAGAGAAAGGTGTGTAGGAACACTAACTGATGTGAGCAGTGAACAGTTTACTCCCTGTAGTGGAGAAAGGTGTGTAGGAACACTAACTGATGTGAGCAGTGAACAGTTTACTCATTATAGTGGAGAAAGGTGTGTAGGAACACTAACTGATGTGAGCAGTGAACAGTTTACTCCCTGTAGTGGAGAAAGGTGTGTAGGAACACTATCTGATGTGAGCAGTGAACAGTTTACTCCCTGTAGTGGAGAAAGGTGTGTAGGAACACTATCTGATGTGAGCAGTGAACAGTTTACTCCCTGTAGTGGAGAAAGGTGTGTAGGAACACTAACTGATGTGAGCAGTGAACAGTTTACTCCCTGTAGTGGAGAAAGGTGTGTAGGAACACTAACTGATGTGAGCAGTGAACAGTTTACTCCCTGTAGTAAAGGTGTGTATGAACACTATCTGATGAGAGCAGTGAACAGTTCACCCTCTGCAGTAGAGACAGGTGTGTAGGGACGTGTACTGATGAGAGCAGTGAACAGTTCACCCTCTGCAGTAGAGACAGGTGTGTAGGGACGTGTACTGATGAGAGCAGTGAACAGTTCACCCTCTGCAGTAGAGACAGGTGTGTAGGACGTGTACTGATGAGAGCAGTGAACAGTTCACCCTCTGCAGTAGAGACAGGTGTGTAGGGACGTGTACTGATGTGAGCAGTGAACAGTTCACCCTCTGCTGTAGAGACAGGTGTGTAGGGACGTGTACTGATGTGAGCAGTGAACAGTTCACCCTCTGCTGTAGAGAGGGGTGTGTAGGGACGTGTACTGATGTGAGCAGTGAACAGTTCACCCTCTGCAGTAGAGACAGGTGTGTAGGACGTGTACTGATGTGAGCAGTGAACAGTTCACCCTCTGCAGTAGAGACAGGTGTGTAGGAACACTATCTGATGAGAGCAGTGAACAGTTCACCCTCTGCAGTAGAGACAGGTGTGTAGGGACGTGTACTGATGTGAACAGTGAACAGTTCACCCTCTGCAGTAGAGACAGGTGTGTAGGGACGTGTACTGATGTGAGCAGTGAACAGTTCACCCTCTGCAGTAGAGACAGGTGCGTGCCTGAGGCGAGGTAGGTAGAGAGTGCTTAATTGTGCATTGTTACAGGTTCCACGCATGGGGTGGTGGGTGTGGGGGATGGGAGCGGGGAAGTGGAGGGGTGATTAACTTGGTGAACCAGGTAGTGGAATAAACTGATCAGTCTTCATCTCTTGAGAAACTCTGCCTCCTGGGGAAAAGTACTGTGGGGATAGAAGGTTGAAGATACCTGCAGTATTGACCTTTAGGTCATGTTATGTTCATGGTCCTTGTATCATTCTCTAGAATTGGCCCTATATGTAGATCAGTTGATAGAAAAACAAAACAAAGATTAAATATTATCCTTGAACGATAAGCTGTTTTGCTTTATTCTCTCTCTCTCTCTCTCTCTCTCTCTCTCTCTCTCTCTCTCTCTCTCTCTCTCTCTCTCTCCCTCCCTCCCTCCCTCCCTCCCTCCCCACACCCCCCCCCCCCCCCCCCCCAAGTTGTGAGGTTTTTTGTTTTTTGTTTTTTTAGTGCTAGATCATAGATGTGGTCATACTGTAGTGTTGGAGAGATTGTCATATAAATTGAACCCTTTTCCAGTGAGTGACTTTGCCAAGAAGACTGGTGACTATTGGGTGTTTTCCGCTGTGGACATCAAGTTGTTGGCACTCACCTTTGACCTGGAGAAGGAGTGGGTCGGGGTGTCCCACATCAAGCAAGTGCCAGACTCCAAGGTAAGCTGGCGACTCTGGAAGTAACTAGTCTGAAAGCTTGACCTTGTTGTAGTTATGCCAACGCCCTCTTTGCGCTACTAGCCAAACTGCACAGTACACTACTTCACTTTCAAGGCTAATTGTGGTCAATCCGCAAAATATTATATATAATTATAGAAATGAAAGTTGTTAATAAAGGTTTGAAGAATATATGTACAGAGTTTGAATTTTGTGTCTTTTGAACTTTTTGCAAAAATACAAGTTGTTTGTGAAAATCGGGTGTTTCTCGCAGCGTGCCTGCCGTGGCATGGGCACAGTCGCGTTTTCCAAATCGGGTTACTATTTTTAAATCTCTCGTGCGTCGCTCTTTCTGATTGGATAGCTTTCATACTTGGCAACCAATGAGAGCAAAGANNNTCCTCATCGTCCACTACCTCTGTGACTACATCGCCTTCTTCAAGTTCAACCACTTCGCAGCTTCCTGAGACATCGCCTTCTACCACGACTTTGCAGCTTCCTGTGACATCGCCTTCCACCACGACTTCGCAGCTTGGTGTGACATCGCCTTCTACCACCACTTTGATTTCCACTGCTTCTTCTAGAAGACGTCTTCCTTTGTCACCAGTGAAAGCCATGAACCAGCAGCTACACGATTGCAAAAAGAGAATTGTACACTTGAACAAAACTGATACTCAACTAAAGTCACAAGTTCAGAAGGAACAGGGGAAGCTGATGATGCTGAATGAGAAGGGAGGTCGCTACAGTCCTAGAAATGTAAATAAGAGAGAAAAGCGCCTCAAAGAAAACACCAAGGCACTGCAGACAAAAGTCTCATCGCTGACTCCTCTCCAGCAACAGCTTCAAGACGCCTTTGAGCAAAATGATGAAATTCAGCAACAGCTTCAAGACGCCCTTGAGCAAAATCAGCGAGCTGAGGCAGAGATCAAAAACTTGAGACAGCAAAACAAGCTCATGAAGCAGAAAAACAACGAACTTGAAATGGAGAACAACAATTTGAAACAACAAGTCATCATCATGAGTCTGCAAGAAAAAGAAATCACTACCATGGACGAAAAGAAACACTTCTTGCCAAATGTGAAAATGTGCATTGTTGAACTGTTGGCATGTGAAGTCAGCTCTGTCAACGTGGCGCCAGTGATGAGATCTGTGCTGAGGCACTTAGCAGACATAGACATCCCTCTGTCAGAGCTTCCAAGCAGAAGTACTGAAATCAATGTAAGTGATGCTGCACACTCACTGATGATGAAGATGTATGCTGTGGAAATCGACAAATCCGAGAACTTTGGGATAAAAAAAGATGGCACGTCGAGAGACAAAAAGAAAATTATCACATCAGCCATCACTCTCAGCGACGGACGAGATCTGCCCATGGGCTATACGTTCGTGGCCAGGGAGACTGGCGAGACAATTGCCACCTGCGTTGAAGGTCACCTTGAAGAGATCAACGCTGCGTCTCAGGACATTCTTGCCACCATGGTAAAGAAACTTTCCTATGTGATGAGTGACCGAGCGGCAAATGAGGCAAAGTCTGACAAGCTCCTACGCACTTGGAGGGAGGGCATCATGAAGGAAGCTGGCGAGGGGGACACTAGCTATGTTCATAGCTTCCACTGCATGGCCCACGCACTCTTGGGATTCTTGAACCATTCCAAACCCTTCTTCATGGAGCAGCACAGGCTCAACAAGATCAATGGCATCAACCTTGGAAGAGAGTCAAAGTCAATTTTCCAAGCCTGGGGGTTTGATTTTGCACCGATGCGGTGCGTCAGGAAAGCCTGCGACCTGATGGGGCCTCTCGGAGATGAGAAATGTGGTGTGCGGGACAAATGGCTGACACAGCTTAGAGGAAAATCCAAGAAGTGCTTGCTGCAAAGCTACCGAGATAATCGCTTCAAAGCTGCTTTCAAATGCGCTGCAGCTGTGCTACACCACCAGGAAGACCTCCTTGCACTTCTGAACAAGCTTGAGGCGCCAAACAGGGCACTTTGTGCACTCAAGCTCGACTTGGAAGACGACCGGATTGCCTCTATGATGCAAGCTTTCGCTGCTATTTTTGTGAAAATCACAGGCCCATACTGGGACATGGTGACCAGCAAGAAGATCCAATACTTGCAACTGTATCAACACATTCAACCGATGGTTGCAGCTGTGGATCAATGGTTGGACAACCCTGCCGATATCCTCCGTGACGATGACCAGCCACTATTCAAGAGATACGAGCCAGACAGGTCGTGCGTGCTGTGGAATGAGGCCATGGCAAAGCCTCTTGAGATGGAGTTCTTCTGCAAAACACTCACAAGCTTGCTGAGCGGAGTCCAGAAATGCATCAAACTTCAACTGAAAGACTTTCTTCAAGATGGCAAATATGGAAGAGAGCCCACACCAGAAGAAAATGCAAGGGCGGCAGGAAGTGGAGCAGACAACTTGACATCAGAGCGACTGTTTGGCTCCCTGGACGCCAGCCAAAAAAGACGGAGACACAGCTCCCTCCACTACCACGGGACAATCGTCATGCTGAAGAACCAAAGGGGACCTTTTCTACAGTGGATGAGCACGAAAACAGCTGCTGAACAGCAGGAACTGTGGAGCACTTCAAAGCAGGGAGGATGTCTGCGCATGAAGCGGAGAAGAGAAGAAGCACACCAACATCAGCTCCAAGAAATGGATCTAGAGGAAGGCAACAGAAAGAAAAGGGTGAACAAAAACAAGGCTGCAGCAAAGGCAGCAAAACAGCTGGTGATGAAAGCCAAGAACAAGAAGAGAGGAAAGAAAACGACACAACCTGAGGCTGAACTACCCCCCGAAGAAGCAGGAGCCACAGCTACGTGACTGGGTGGGCGTGGCCTATGACAATGGATGGTACCCAGGACAGATCATGCCTGGGCTTGAAGACACTGAGGATGGCACATTCACTGTCAACTTCCTGCACCCAACATCCCTTTCTGGCCAATTCAAGTACCCTTCAGCCCCTGACATTGTCCCAGTCAAGGCCTGCTTCATCTTTGCCTGTCCTTTGAACCCCCCAATCCCGAAGTCAGGAGGACGAATGTACTCCCTACCAGACGCCACTGAACTCAACATCCAGTACAAGAGTTTTCATGAGAGGTAATGATTTTTCTTTGTGTTTTAGTGTGTCACGGTCATGTGTGCTGTTTTTTGTTTGTTTGTTGTCACCATTACAAACTAAGAATTACAATTTACATCTTGATTAATATTGTTGATTTTATTTTCTCATGATGTGGCGCCCTTGACTGCGATGGATGTGATCTCAGCGGATGTGGAGCTGACCTCAGTGACCTATCAGACACCAGCACATCACATGTGTGGACACCGAAAACCTCGTTTTCTGAGCCAAACCTCGATGGATGGGACACAGACTCTTTCATATCACATTTCCAAAAGTATCATATGCAGCCATTCTGAGAATCAAACCAGTGGTTTCAGCCATACATCAACATGGGATTCTTTATTCAACAGGAGTCCCAGTCCCAAGAACATTGTTGAACTCTTGACTAGTGACTGATGTAAATTATGGCTAAACTGCATAGTGTGAAAAAAACGAAAAGCAGAAATTTGTGGTGTAACGTTATGTAAACAAGTCTTCAATGCATAAGTCTGTACATATAATTCTAGAGTTTGGCTTGTTTTGCTGTAGCAGTTGATCAGTATAGCAATTGATCAATAAAATTAAGTAAGAACAAAATAGCTGTGAATTATTGTTTGAATGCTTGTGTAGGTCTGAACGTTCACCTCTCGTCTTATACTTTAACATGTATTCTCTTATATTAATCAGACCAGCATCAAAGAAGCACATGAAATCACACGGAATTCTTTGAACTCAATAGGAACTTCAATTTACATCTAAATACAGTTTAAATTTCTGAAATCAGATCATATTTAGCAAAGTTTTGCTTGATTTAATTTTCGGCCAATCGGAGCCCATCTAATTAATTATGCAAATGTGTAAACATAATTCATCATTCTTTGTGAGTTGTTTTCTTGTATAATATCAATCTATAAAGTTAAAATGTAAATTATATGGAGGAATACCTTAACATTCACAGTTTTATTAAAACAAATAGCAAAAAAGTAAAAATTATGCAATTTTATGCAAATTAGTCAACATAAATCGCGTCAAAGACAATTTTTGATGATGCTAATCAATTCGGCATGTGTTTTTTTAATAAATTGGAAAGTTTCATTAAGATATTTCTATTATTGTAAGAACTATCCTGAAATAAGTATAATTTCAGTGATCGCCTGATCCATCGCCCAGTGCCATCGCAAATCTGGGGGTCTTAACAAATCTTACTAAATATTTTCGGACCATAACTTTGGTTCTACTCATCCGATTTTAAAAATTTAAATTGCATTGTAATCAGATCAGTGAGCACTACAATTATATCTATATATTGGAATCATGTTGTAAAGTTTAAAAAAATGGTCTGGCATAACTACTTGTTGAAAGTCAAAAGTGGTGGTTTTGAACTCCTGGGGTATTTATTTAACCATCACAGTCAGTGTTTGACACAGTTCTAGTTGATGGCCATCAGAGAGTTTGACTCCAAGGTAAGCTGGGGACTCTGGAAGTAACTAGTCTGAAAGCATTACTTTGTTTAGAGGGGAAAGTTTTGGCTTTTTAACTCTTGTGATATTTAGTTATCATCACTGTCGGTGTTTGACACAATTCTAGTTGCAGTCTGGCAAATGTCTAAAATCTTCCTCATTCCTGGACTGTGCATGGCTGCTGTGGTTTCAATGAAAAGAATCAACAAGGTTCTGTCATCGTCGCATTCAGCTGTTTTACCTGAATCTCAACTCATCTCTTGTCACACTTGCATGTTTCGTAAGTGGCAAACCTGTGATGAGGTCACACCAAAAAACATCATGGTTACGGTAACATGGCCAAAAAAATTGGATTGGTATGTTGGCTTGAACTTTGTAAAAATAATTACTTTATGAATATAAAGAAGCTAGATGGAACATAAATGAAAATAACTCTTTCACAGAAAATGCTTTTTGAAAATGTATTTAATACTCTAAAAGTGGCTTCCTTGAGTGCTCATGTGGCAGGGAAGATGGGACATTGTGCAATTTGACTTTTTTCTTTTCTTTTCTTTTTTCTTCTTTTCTTTGGGGGGACATGATGGAAAAAAAGTTAGGGTTGGCCAAAAAGAATAGGGCCAGTTAGGATGCAGTAAACACACTTTTTTGTGTGGACAGATGTCTAATTTGTACAGTTTTTTTATAACTTGGAGAATCTTAGCTATTCCAACAGTTTTGCAAAGCAAATAGAAAGTGTGCTTGCTTGTTTTCAGAAAGAAGTGTGTGTGAGCAGCAGGGGCATTGGCAATCTCTCCGATGTCGCTGGATTTTATGTTCCCAAGGTAATCTCTTGTCCTTCTCTAAAGTGACAGGATTTTAGGTTCCCAAGGTAACCTCTTGTCCTTTTCTAAAGTGACTGGATTTTATGTTCCCAAGGTAACCTCTTGTCCTTCTCTAAAGTTGCTGAATTTCACGTTGAATGTGAACAGCTATGTTGAAAATGGCACCATTTGAATATGGTGAAATTTATTTACATAATTATCAGTGAAATGGAAGAAGAAGGGTAACAAATGTAATCTTTGTAAAATCAGTTATTCAGAGGCCTCTTCCATAACTGTTATTTTGTATTAGGATGACGGCTTGTTTGCTTTGTCTTTGGTAATGTGCTGGCTCAGCTGTGGATAGAAGGAACTCTGATGTCTTTGTTCCCATGTTCTTTCTTCCTCCTGTCATACGTTTCTTCCTTTATTCCTTCCAGGCCAAGAAGCTGGAGGACAGCC
The DNA here is from genome assembly GCA_034096865.1 of Theodoxus fluviatilis. NCBI lineage: Eukaryota > Metazoa > Mollusca > Gastropoda > Cycloneritida > Neritidae > Theodoxus > Theodoxus fluviatilis. The sequence continues at coordinate 71,116 of JAWQFJ010002915.1, read as the reverse complement.
AGAATGCTGTGGTGGTGAAGACGGAGGACCTCCAGGAAGATGAAGATGACCAGGAGTGTGCCAATGATGAGGATGCTGCTGAAGATCCTACAGAAAGCCCAGAAGGACAGATTGTGGAAGAGGATGAGGAACATCTAGACTCTGATAAGGGTGATGGTGTTGAGGAGGGACTGGAACATGCAGAGGAGAATGATGGGGGAGATGGTGACTGTGATGACGAAGACGATGGTGGTGGTGAAGACGATGGTGGTGATGATAGAGGCAATGAGCAGGAAGAAGGCGATGATGATGATGAAGGCTGGATCACACCAAGCAACATCAAGGAGGTGACGAAATGGAAGTCTGGAGATGTGGAGAAAGCCAATGTGATGGTTGGTTGTCTGACCACAGACTTTGCTATGCAGGTGAGTGTTTTGACCAGCATGATTGACTTTGCGGTGTTGTCTGGTGTGTCTCCTGGGGAGTAAAGCCTGGAGTACAGTCTCCAGGCCAAAGTGACTGTCATTCGTGTGTTTGGAAGAGAATGCATGCTTGGGGACTGCTTTCATCCATGCATGTGTTCTGATGTGGTTGTGTGCTTTGAAATTTTACTACAATTTACCTGTGATAGTGATTTGAGCAAAGATGGTAATATTTTATAGAAGCAAGATTGGAAAAAAAGAAGATTCTTTATCATCCAAAGAAGCTTGGAGATGTATCCTTCAAGAAGTGCATGCATTTCTCATTCATTAACTTGGCACTATAATGGGAACATTAGCTGTCTTGCCATGAAAAATCTTATGATACAACTCCATATGAAAGCTGAAGTCTGCATGCTTTTCATACAATTGTCGTGGTTTGAGAAGGGGTGGTGATTTTGCTTGCCTTTCCTGTGATCTACAGGTGGAATAGGCAGTTTTTCAACTGAAACTTGTATTTTCTTGGAGCAGTTATGTATGTTTGTACCTGCAAAAATTGCCCATAAACCTGCAGATGAAATTTTTGTAACCAGCTGGCCTGTATTACAGATCACTTGTTAACCCTTCATCTTCCAACACAGAGGACTTAATTCTTCAAAATTTAACAGAAAACTTCAAGCAGACACCAAAGAAAAATAAGGCAGGACTGTAGGGTGGCAACAGGTGCAACAAGGTCAAGCACACGGCCTCTGGCATGGCAATATCCAGAACTTGGCCAGAATGGGCCATAGTCTTCGCTCAGCCATTGGAGTGCAGTAAGCCATGATCATGGCTCTGTAACCTTGCTAGCGTTAGGAGCTGTCTCAGCCATTGAAGTGCAGTGAGCCATGATCATGGCTCTGTAACCTTGCTAGCGTTAGGAGCTGTCTCAGCCATTGAAGTGCAGTGAGCCATGATCATGGCTCTGTAACCTTGCTAGCATTAGGAGCTGTCTATCTGAGGAGTACCATTCAGCTCAGCCTCAATGTCATTTGTCAGGGAAAAAAGACATAAAAATCAGGTATCAATGTCTGTGGGGTTTTTTAAGTTTCATGCAGAACTCTTCTGACATATTGAAAATTATACGCTGTGCACAGTGGGTTATGGATAACTGAATTTTGTTTTGTCTCCTCAGAACGTGTTGATACAGATGGGGCTGAATGTCATCTCGGTGGACGGCATGCTGATAAAGCGGGCCAGAACCTACGCCAAGAGGTGTTTTTCCTGCATGAAGTAAGGCAAACCTCCATTGTGTTTCATTGAAAAATCCCTTTTGTCCTTCTTTGTTAGCTTCTGAATGAATATTCATTTTTATCTTCAAGTAGGAAAAAATAGTCAAACCTCTCTTTCTCTGAAACAAACTTCATAGACTGCTCTTTAATGGTCTGTCTGCTGGATTGATGATAATTCTCATCCATTTTTGACTCACATGCGAAGCAAAAGTGAGTCTATGTACTGAGCCGTGTCGTCCGTCCGTCCGGGCGTCCGTCCGTCCGGGCGTCCGTAAAAAAACTTAAACGTTGGATTTTTCTCGGAGACTATTAAGTCTATCAACACCAAATGTGGCATGATGGGGTATGATGACAAGGCCTCAAAAAACATACATAGTGACTTGACCTTGCTTTAAGGTCAAGGTCACAGGAGCCATAAATGTGGTCTCAAAAACAGTCATTTTTCACATTTTCCCAATTTTCTCCCACGTTATTGAGAATGGCGACCTTAGCTACAAGTGGTATATAGGTCAAAGCAAGCCCTATCTTTTGATACCAGTTTGGTTGACCTTGCTTCAAGGTCAAGGTCACAGGAGCTCTTCAAAGTTGGATTGTATACATATTTTGAAGTGACCTTGACCCTGAACTATGGAAGATAACTGTTTCAAACTTAATAATTATGTGGGGCACATGTTATACTTTCATCATGAGACACATTTGGTCACATATCATCAAGGTCAAGGTCACTTTGACCCTTATGAAATGTGACCAAAATAGGGTGGTGAACCACTAAAAGTGACTATATCTCATGGTAGAAAGTGCCAATAAGCACCATTGTGCTTCCTATGTCTTGAATTAACAGCTTTGTGTTGCATGACCTTGGATGACCTTGACCTTGGGTCAAGGTCACATGTATTTTGGTAGGAAAAATGTGTAAAGCATTTCTTAGTGTATGATGTCATTGGTAGGTTTAGTTGTTTGACCTTGACCTTGAAGGTCACCTGAAGGTCAAGGTCATATAAAGGTCAAGGTCAAGCATGTGAGTCGTATGGGCTTTGCCCTTCTTGTTTATCCTTGTCTTCAAATACCTGGGATCTATTGTGACTGATGAAGGGTCCAAGCCAGAGATACTGTCCAGGATAGCACAAACAACAGCAGCATTGGCAAAGTTGAAGCCAATATGGCGTGACAGAAATATCACTCTCGCGTTGAAGATCAGGCTCATGCGCACGCTGGCCATCTCCGTATTCTTGTATGCATGCAAGTCCTGGACACTCACATCTGAACTACAGAGACGGATACAAGCCCTGGAAATGAGATGCTACCGCAAGATTCTGAACATCTCATATTAAGACCATGTCACGAATGAGGGAGTCGGCAACAGGATCAGGAGAGCATTTGAACAGTACGAAGACCTGCTCTCAATCATGAAAAGCAGAAAGCTGAAGTGGTACGAAGGAGAGGCAGGCAGAGAAAGAGGTGGGAAAACAACATCAAAGAGTGGACAGGCTTGACCTTTGCTGACACACAGCGAGCCACAGAGGATAGAGATCGATGGGGGAAGATTGTCCTAAAGTCATCAGTGGTGCCTCAACAACTCATCTTGGGGTTAAGAGACTGAACTTCAAGAATATAGGTAATACTGCTCCATTAGGTGGTCAGTTGAATCAAAGTCAGACCCGTTTCCTTGTATGATTAGGGTGTATTTTGTACAGCAAAATTTTCCACATACAAAAATATAACTCCCCCCCCCCCCCCCCCCCCCAAAAAAAATAAGGAGGAAAACACTCCATTCACAAATATTTCTAGACATGTTTTGTGGTAAGTTTGTTTTCCAGTCTGGAATATGCCCAGTTCTGGGTTGGTCTGTGGCTAAAAACTGAAAATACTCCAACTTTTCTAAAGATACTACAAATTTAGAAAGCTACTCTTATCCGCATTTGAGTGTAAACAGGTCTGCAGATTCCTTGGGCGGCTTTTTTCTTGGTTTTCAAAAGGTCAGCACTTTTTATTTGCCAAAATCTGGTTATCAGTCCACTTATCAGGGAAAAACCCCCTTGATGTGCCAAGCTGTAAAAATCTTGCCCAGGCAGTAAACCCTGCATACAGAAGTTCAGGATGAATAAAGACAAGGCAAAAGAAAAATAGTTGTGGTTATGGTAACCTGACAGACTCAATTTTTTTCTACCAACCCAGAACTTTTTTTTTCTATCATGCCAACAACAACAAAAAAATGAAAAAGAAAGGAAGTGATAGTAAACAACAAACTGCATGCTGTCCCATCTTCCCTGCCCCATGTGCTGTCCCATCTTCCCTGCCCCATGTGCTGTCCCATCTTCCCTGCCCCATGTGCTGTCCCATCTTCCCTGCCCCATGTGCTGTCCCATCTTCCCTGCCCTGTGTGCTGTCCCATCTTCCCTGCCCCATGTGCTGTCCCATCTTCCCTGCCCTATGTGCTGTCCCATCTTCCCTGCCCTGTGTGCTGTCCCATCTTCCCTGCCCCATGTGCTGTCCCATCTTCCCTGCCCCATGTGCTGTCCCATCTTCCCTGCCCCATGTGCTGTCCCATCTTCCCTGCCCTGTGTGCTGTCCCATCTTCCCTGCCCCATGTGCTGTCCCATCTTCCCTGCCCCATGTGCTGTCCCATCTTCCCTGCCCCATGTGCTGTCCCATCTTCCCTGCCCTATGTGCTGTCCCATCTTCCCTGCCCTGTGTGCTGTCCCATCTTCCCTGCCCCATGTGCTGTCCCATCTTCCCTGCCCCATGTGCTGTCCCATCTTCCCTGCCCTATGTGCTGTCCCATCTTCCCTGCCCTGTGTGCTGTCCCATCTTCCCTGCCCTGTGTGCTGTCCCATCTTCCCTGCCCCATGAGCACTCGGGAAATGCACCATTAAAGTTTGCAAAAAGCATTTCAGTGAAAGTAAGTTTTATGTTAAATCTGGCCTCTTCTAAAAAGAAATAGAAAAGAGAGAGAAAAGTCAAGGACAACCAACTGCCTTTTTTTGGGGGGTTGCCATGTTACCTTAACCACCACTTCTTTTCTTCACTCACACACACACACATACACATACACAACCACACACACACAACCACACACACACAACCACACACACACACACACACACACACACACACACAACCACACACACACAACCACACACACACAACACACACACACACACACACACACACACACACAACACACACACACACACAACCACACACACACACACCACACACACACACACACACACACACACACACACACACACACACACACACACACACACACACACACACACACACACACACACACAACCACACACACACAACCACACACACAACCACACACACACACATACACAACCACACACACACACAACCACACACACACAACCACACACACACAACCACACACACACAACCACACACACACACACACACACACACACACACACACACACACACAACCACACACACACAACCACACACACACACACACACACACACACACACACACACACACACACACACACACACACACACACACACACACACACACACACACAACCACACACACACACACACACAACCACACACACAACCACACATACACACACACACACACACACACACACACACACACAACACACACACACACACACACACACACACACACACACACAACCACACAGACACACATACACAACCACACACACACACACACACAACCACACACACACACATACACAACCACACACACACACACACAACCACACACACACAACCACACACACACAACCACACACACACACACACACACACACAACCACACACACACACACACAACCACACACACACACACACACACACACACACACACACACACACACACACACACACACACACACACACACACCACACACACACACACACACACAACACACACACACACACACAACCACACATACACACACACACACACACACACACACACACACAACCACACACACACACACACACACACACAACCACACACACACACACACACACACACACACACAACCACACACACAACCACACATACACACACACACACACACACACACAACCACACACACACACACACACACACACACACACACACACACAACCACACACACACACACACACACACACACAACCACACACACACACACACACACACACACGACCACACACACAACCACACATACACACACATACACACACACGCACGCGCACCCCGGGTTATCTTGATCGGTTAAATAAGGTACACTCGTCAGATGATCCTAGGTTGCGCTTTGCTATATATACTGGTTTCCAGCCAAGGGAGAGCGGAACAGGCAGTTGGAATCATCTGAGTTTAGAGATAAATCGGGGTTAAAATAAATCGCCGTTCTGGATACGGGCCCAGCTCTAAAACTCCTACCATCCCAGTCAAATCCACTCTCTTCTTTCTACCAGCAAACACTATCTCTGACGTGAAACGGTGGATGACCCGTAACAAGCTCTAACTCAATGACTCAAAAACTGAAGCACTCCTGGTGGGTGGCGGAGGCAAATCGGATCAAACTAACCATTGGTCACAGTGACATCGTCTTCTCACAGCCTGTTAGAAATTTAGGCGTCATGTTTGACAATCTGTCAATGAGAGCTCATGTCAACAAAGTCTGTCAGTTAGCAAATTATGAATTAAGGAAAATTAGTACCATTCGTCATTATCTTTCTCAGCAGGCCACCAAAACGCTCATCACATCACTTGTTCTGTCTTGTCTCGACTATGGAAACTCTCTTCTCGCTGGCATCACTGACACTCTGCTTAACAAACTCCAGAAAGTTCAGAATTGTGCTGCTAAGCTAGTTTTTCGATGTCCCAAGTGTACCCATGTCTCTCCACTCCTACATACACTTCACTGGCTCCCCATCTCTCAGAGGATAGATTATAAACTTGCTACTTTGTGCTTCAAGGCCATCAACAACACCTCACCACATGGTAAATGCCTTGCTGATGTTCTCAGTGTGCAGTAAATCTGTTGGGGTTAGTTGCTTGGCTGGTTAGCAAGTTGGTTTGGTTGGTTGGATTGGTGGCTGGATTCATTGGGTTGGTTAGTTTCGTAGGAAGTTGGGTAGTGGATGTGTGGGGGATGGAGTTTGTATTGTTTTGTTTTTTTGTTGGGTTTTTTGGTTTTGCTTCGTTCTTTGCTGATCATTGGTTGAGATGACCTCCCCTGCAGAAGCCCTCACTGATGTTTGGTTTTGATGCAGGATTATCACAGACATGGGCCGACTCTTCTGTCCCTTCTGTGGCTACAAGACTCTGCACAGAATCACCATGACAGTGGCGGATGACGGCACCATACAGTACTCGATGCCCAAGAGGATTGTGAGGACAAAGGTATGCTACTCTTTATTCCTGACATACTGCTTGGCGCTAGAGCTGCTTGTGATGGAGATAAGGTTGAGCCTAACTCTACATTGCAGTGCCTCTGTGAAGAAAGGATAAATGAATGAATGCATGATATTTGCAGCCTATCAGCCATTGTAGGCTATGTAGGGCTGTTGAACACAAAATCACTAGAATGATATTGAAAGCAAGTAGCATCATGTTTTCCCTAGTTATTCACCTTTTATTAATAGCACAGGGGGATGAGCACTATATAAGTTAGAAAATGATCAGAGAAAGATATGTTTTTAAAAATATTCCGATGTATCTACTACATGAATATGCATGACATTTCTTAAAACACATACACATACACAAACAAATGTGTGCAGTCTCAATCTGGCCTATTCAAAAGGAAAGAAAAAAAGTCAAGCCTACTTACCAATTCTTATTTTGTTTGGCCATGTTACTTTAACCACAATTTTTTTCTCCTAATACCCCGTATGGACTGTCAGCCCCGAGCTATCATTCCTGTGCCCCCTGTGGGTTGGGGGTCAGAATAGACCCACCGCATCTCCCTATGCAAGTCATAAGTGGCAAATAACTGGGGACATTGCGCCTTGTTTTGCGTTTACTCTAAACTGTTCTAGTGACTTTTGTGCTTGATGGCCTTACATAGCCTACAAAGGCTGATGGGCTGTACAACTCCATCCCTCCACCATTCCTGCACTGAGGTCGCTGTCCACGAAGCCCCAGCTGGTCTGGCCGGCATTTCCCTCCACTCACTCCTCGTTGTCATCTGAACTAGAGAGCACTCTGAGACTGCAAACCTCCGCCAAGGATTTCCCTCCACTCACTCCTCGTTGTCATCTGAACTAGAGAGCACTCTGAGACTGCAAACCTCCGCCAAGGATTTCCCTCCACTCACTCCTCGTTGTCATCTGAACTAGAGAGCACTCTGAGACTGCAAACCTCCGCCAAGGATTTCCCTCCACTCACTCCTCGTTGTCATCTGAACTAGAGAGCACTCTGAGACTGCAAACCTCCGCCAAGGATTTCCCTCCACTCACTCCTCGTTGTCATCTGAACTAGAGAGCACTCTGAGACTGCAAACCTCCGCCAAGGAAGCCCCAATTTCTCTCTATGGTTCCAATTCCAAAAGTAGATAACCGATGACCGCCAAAATTTCATGCATTGTTCCTTGGGTGAAAGTTTCCCTGACCATTCATTACATTTCATAAAATCCATTTCTAACTTTTTATTTTGCACACAGAATAATAAACTAACCAACCATAACAAAAACATGACTTCCTTTCGGAGGTAACCATGTAGTGGTCTGGTAATGATCTTGGGGCAGATTTGCTTATTGTTCCCTGTATGGCTGCTGGATTATGAACAGTGAATTAAAGTAGGTAACAGCCCACACCTTGGATGAGTGGCGAGGGGCAGAATGGGTAAGGCAGACCTGTTTACTCTCCCGATTTTAGCGGGAGACTCCCGATTTCAGACGCTATCTCCCGACCTCCCGCTAGCTTCGTAAATCTCCCGATTTTTTTCCCACCGATCTCCCGAAAATGAAATTGAAAGGTTTATTTCGTTTCCGAAGCGTTTACATGACGATCCGAACTTTCTACCACGCCACTGAAGGTCGTTCCGCCAATCTGCAATACAATTTCTTTGATTGGTTGAGTCAGGACCTTCGTCCAATCGAGAGCCAGTTTACAACCTGGAATAGCCGCCATTTTGTTTGACCGATCCGAATGATGGCGTCGATTGAAAAGAGAAAGAATCGCGGAACCGATTCTGAATCCGAGTGAGTGTGACAAAGAGGATAAGAAAAGAAAGTCCACTGGTGTCAGAAGCAGAAAGAAAGTAAAGTACAACGCAAAGTGAAAGGCTGAGTGGAAATCTGAATTCCCGGCATTTCGCCCATCGTCTAAATCGCAATCAGGCGGGTTTTGCACGTTCTGCAAAAAAGACATCAACGTGAGCCACGGAGGCAAGAATGACAGAGAGGGAGAGAGAGAGAGAGAGAGAGAGACAGAGAGAGACAGAGAGAGACAGTGAGACAGAGAGAGACAGAGAGAGAGAGCGCGAGAGAGATAGAGAAAGCGCGCGCGAGCGCCCCGCGCGCGAGAGAGACAGAGAGCGAGAGAAAGAGAGCACGCGCGCGCGCGAGAGAGAGAGAAAGAGAGAGAGAGAGCCACGCGCGCGCGCGCGAGATAGAGAATTTGACTTTTCGCCTCCCTGATCAGAGATGGGACTTATCGGCGTTTCAGCTGATTTCTGAGTTTTTTATTCCACTTTCAGCTGATTTTTATTCAATTGTTATGCAGTTTGTGACCTGGGATGGAACACATATCTAAAAATAAAATCTCCCGCTTTTTATTGAAATCTCCCGATTTTTGAGTCACCATCTCCCTATTGTGCACAACTTAAGGTAAACAGGTCTGGTAAGGTGACTTTGGTGGAGTATTCTGTTATGGGATGTAGTATGGTATTACTCATTATTATCAATTCATCATCCCAGTTTTATCTTGCCAGAGACATGCATGCCCACAGTTTTGTCATTGCCCCGTGCACTTCAATTGCTTTTTCCATCATAATTCAAAATTTTTTGTCACTTCATCTTTTAAACTTTTGGCAGCAGTATATCCTCTAATTTACCACACACTGACTCCCCCATCCCCACCCCCATCCCCCTCTCCATGGGTTGGGGATGAGATAAGATGCACCTAGTCTCTCTACACAATTCACAAAATGCAAATAACTAAGGAAGTCCAGACATGACTTGTGTATATACTTTAACCAGCTGTAGTGATTGTTATGATAATGGCCTTACTTTGCCTACAAAGGCTGACAGGCCTTAAAACTCCGTTCATCTTTGCCTTCATCTTCTTCAAATTTTTCCTGTTACATACAACAGCCACACCAAGCTAATCTCTTCAGGCCTTACAACTTCATTCTTCTTCCTCCTCTTCAAAATTGTCCATCTACACACACCTGCCTCACCAAGGAAATCTCTTCAGGCCTTACAACTCCATTCTTCTTCCTCCTCTTCAAAATTGTCTGTCTACACACACCTGCCTCACCAAGCATCTCTCTCCCTGCAGCTGCGGGTACCCTACACGTTCAAGGGAGGCAAGTACTCCAGCAACCCCATTCTCAGCGAGGACCAACCCATGCCTGAGCAACGCTTGTCCAAGAAGGCCTTGCGCAAGATGAACGTGATGGATGACGACTTCATGGCCTGTTCAAACTCGCCATTTGCCATGAGGGACACACACAGCCGAGCTACCAAGATGGGCCTGAGCAAGAACCGATGGAACAAACGCAACCCAAACGTTGTGAAGAAGGGAAAGAAGAAATAAAACTTGACTGAAAGTTGTGGATCTCTTGTTTGTTTTCTGTTGTAGCCGGCTGGTAATGAGCCAAGTTTAGCTGAAACTGTTTCATTGAGTTTGGGTCTTGTCCTAGGATGGAAGGGTTTGGGGGGGATGGGGCTGTTGGATAATTTAGGATCTTTTCAGGATTTAATAGTTGAAATTCGAGGAATGTGCAGGAATTGAGATATTGATTTGTTGGGACTGAAGTGTTGAACTATTCAGAACTTGCTGGGATGAAATTTTGGAGGATTGGATCTTGTTGACTCGGGTACATCGGAGCATTTTGTAATGGCAGAAAACATGGAAGTGAGGCCATAGACTGCTCGAGCCTGAAGGCAGCTGTTAGCCAGCATTGGGTGAAAATATCTCCAAAAGAAATGGAGGTAATGCTGGTGTCTGTGTGCATCTTTTCTTCGACTGCTTTTGTCACCAGTTGCCAGTAACTGTTCCATCAAGCAGCCCATTGATGAGGTGATTACAGTGTCAATCGGTTCAAAATTCAAAATAGGGTTGTAAAACCAATTACGTCACTTCTGGCTGCTGAATAGCACATTTTCTTGCAGAGGTCACAGAGGTTTCAGCCTTTGTCCGAAATCCATCATCATAGCAGACCTAAATTTGCACAGTGAATTGCCACTTGGATCATCTGTAAAGTGCTGACAGCATGAATGTCATTGGATAACCTTTCTGCAGCCTATGTGTTGTGCTCTAACCATAGTAGTTCCAAGCATATGCTACCGTGACATCCTCTCTAGATGTGGTTCAGTGCAAACTGGCCATCCAGTGCAAGGTGCACAGCTCAAGTGTGTATGCATAGGTTTGATCCATCTTCCATGTATAGGATAAATCATTGAGACTGATTTCCAACAGTCATTGCAAATGCAGGCACTCGTAGTCATACATGTGTGCAAAACCGACAGGCTACGAAGAGAACTGTCGCACTTGTAGTGGGCAACTGTCTGACTTAAAAGACTGAAAACGCCTTTGTAGATCAGATGGATAGGGGACAATATCTGCAGTGGCTATCAAGTCCCACTCTCACTTGGGACAATATCTGCAGTGGTCACAAGTCCCACTCTCACTTGGCACAATGTCTGCAGTGGCTATCAAGTCCCACTCTAGCTTGGGACAACGTCTGCAGTGGCTATCAAGTCCCACTCTTACTTGGGACAATGTCTGCAGTGGCTATCAAGTCCCACTCTCACTTGGGACAATATCTGCAGTGGTCACAAGTCCCACTCTCACTTGGCACAATGTCTGCAGTGGCTATCAAGTCCCACTCTAGCTTGGGACAACGTCTGCAGTCGCTATCAAGTCCCACTCTTGCTTGGGACAAAGTCTGTAGTGGCTATCAAGTCCGACTGTCACTTGGGACAATGTCTGCAGTGGCTATCAAGTCCCACTCTTGCTTGGGACAAAATCTGCAGTCGCTATCAAGTCCCACTCTTACTTGGGACAATGTCTGCAGTGGCTATCAAGTCCCACTCTTGCTTGGGACAATGTCTGCAGTGGCTATCAAGTCCCACTCTTACTTGGGACAATGTCTGCAGTGGCTATCAAGTCCCACTCTTGCTTGGGACAATGTCTGCAGTGGCTATAAAGTCCCACTCTCGCTTGGGACAAAGTATGCAGTAGCTATCAAGTCCCGCTCTTGTTTTGCAGTCTCCGTGACAAAGTTTGAGGGCTGGTGGAAAGTTGCAATTGCTTCCTCTGCCTCCTCCAGCTCTTCCTGTCCTCCAGCCTTGGGTTTCCTTGGGACATATCTCCTGATGCCACTTCCTGTCCTCCAGCCTCGGGTTTCCTTGGGACATATCTCCTGATGCCACTTCCTGTCCTCCAGCCTCGGGTTTCCTTGGGACATATCTCCTGATGCCACTTTGACGTGTCTCTTCAACTGCTGCAGTCCGTGCGTGTACATATGACGAGATGACTACACACAATGAAAGGCAATAAGTCTAGACCTTCAAAGCATGTTTTTATTTAATTTTTTTGTCATTACTTTTCTTTACATGTAACAGGTGTTTTGATGCATAAAATACAATTCTCTTATTGGCTAGAAATATACTTGACCTTGCAAGAACATGAACGATTTGGTAGCAGAAAATAGATAACAGAAACGTCGTTTTTTGTTTTCAAGTTGTGCTACTCATACACGCATAACTTAAAAAAGTTTTGTTTGTTGTTATGTACAGTGAACACAATGGAATTATGTACATAAATGACTTGTAACTATCCAAACAAGCTACCACATTTATGGCGTCAACAAGGTGTTAGGATGAGAACCAAAATGCCTTTCATTCACACAGCTATGCACTCTACCATCAACTCTGCGCAACAGATCGGCTCACCAGGAGAAGCCTCGCACCACATCATCTCCCCGCGACAAAGACCTTGGCAGCAGACGAATGCAAGTTTAAGAGGAAGAGACCGCAGGGCATTGAACAGCCCCACATTTAGAAACTGACGTCGTGAGTAGCTGCCCAGTGTTCGGATATCTCCACTCCACTTCCACTGCTGTGTGTGTGCACGCTTACCAAAAATCAAACTCTTTGCTAGGTTTGACCAGAAATTTCTTTGATAGCACGTGTCCACCTGAGCAACTGAGCTACACCTCAAGTTTCCCCATGGGTGGAGCGGACTGGCAAAATATTGCATATGTTGTGTAGTTCTTGTGAACAAACCCCACCTCTGCTTGCATTGACTGGGTCCTCCCGGGGTCAATTCCTGCACTTGAAATGGGGAGGTGGGTGTGGGAGAATCCATTGCTCTGTAGGAATAGTGGAGTCATTAATATATGAATGAAAATTGACATTCAAATGTGTGTGACTGATTATATTCAACAAGCACACTGTCATTACATCACAGGTTCCCAAACACACACCTCCAGCAATGGCTACATGTCAGAACAGACTGGACAGAGAGGAAGAAGACGGTCTTTCATTCTGACTGGTCAGATAGGAATCGGCAATATCATTTCAGACAGTAGGCTTATGTTTCCAACATATGCAATGATGACAAAACGGAGGAGAGATGATCGAAAAGAAAACTGACTCTCACTTCACAAACCACGCACTCATTCCACATAAACTGAGAATCGCGGGTACACAAAAGCTAACTTCTCACCTCGAGAAAACCACATTTCTGTTTAAAATGACACCACATTCCACCTCTACAGATCTGGCCAAAACAAGTCAAATGAAAACCTTGATGGATCTGCATGGTAACTACGGTTGTGACAACAGGTCTGGATACAGCACAAGTTTCGAGGCAGGCCAAAATCCAGTCTTCTCATGGGAGAGGTTCCCTTTTCAAGAGCTGCTCCCAGAAGGATGCAGGAGGTCAGCCGCCAGCACTATCTACAACACAGCCTCAAGGAAACTAGAAAGACTTTCTCTGGTGACCCTGTTCCACCCACTCTCCGCACCAAAATCAACTCATACTTGGAATAAAAACAAACAAGAAAGAAATAATTTTTCGTCCCAATCCTTTCCATTTCCTCAAATCACATCCTGTGATAATCAATCACATGACAGTCAATTTCATTTTGAAGCCTTCTGGAAAGAAAACAAAAAATCTAAAATGCAGGAGAAACTACTGCAGATTATTTTTAAAAGGGGATAAATAGTCTAAAATCTGCATCACTGCAGATGAAAAATGAATTAAATGCACGCACGTCATCCACATGCACGACTCCCACATCCAGCATGGCCCAACTTCAAGAAGGCAAACTCCATGCACAAAAGAGTGGCTGATGGTGGCAAGCAGCGTACACTGTTTTTCATACATGCCTCCAGAAGGAAATGGATTTACGTGGCAGAGAGCCTGAAGAGATAAGTTTCCCCTGGAAATGGAGAGGAGCATGCAAGTGTGAATGTGTGTGTGTGTGCGTGCATGCATGCATGCGTGTGTGCATGCACTTGTGTGTGTGTTGGGTTAGGAGAAATTGAATGAATTTCTGGGCTGCTGGGCTTTTGGGGCCTGCTCCAGTACCTCAACCATAGAAGCCCATTGGTGGGGATTGGTTTCATTTGGGGTGGGGGGGGGGGGGGGGGGGGGGGGCGCATAAAAGTTGCCAATGCCATGGGTCTCAACTTCAAGAGATGCATGCAACCCTAATCAACTCATATGCTGTTGCTATGGAAACCATCTTTCCCATCCCACCCCCTCCCTGCCCACTAGGGCAAAAACTTAAAGCTGTTTCAAAATGGCATCATCAGTTCAATGATTGCAGGAAACCCATGCAGAGGAACATGACGTGTCCCCTCACTACTTGGCTCTGCATAATTGGTTGAACACTATGAGGGTTTACGATTATATTGGCACCAAGTGTTCCCAAGTTCAAACTGATAGAAATTTAGCATTTTAACAAGAGCAAACACAGTTCTTGGCTTGAGCATTGCATGTAGTTTGACTACTGAAGTAACAAGAAAAGGAAAAAAAGAGAAAGAAGCCAGAGAGAGAGAGAGAGAAGAGAAGAAAGAGAGAGAGAGAAAGTAACAGAGACACAGGCAAAACAGAAAGGCAGAGACTGAGAGAGATACGAGGTAAAGGAAAGAAAAAGAAACATGAAGCATCAGGCAACCTCCCAGTGTGGATCCAAAAACCCTTCCAAGCAACCCTTCTTCCCACCACTGACAAGCACAATGGCGGTCTGCCAAGGAACTGCCTGGAGTGGAGGTTAAAGGTGAACCTACAAGCACAAAATGCAGTAAGCACTGCAGGTCAGCATCGTTCCCTCAGTGCTTCAGGTGTTGCCCTCTTCAAGACTGGCGCTCCACACAGGTGGCATCAGAAAGGAAGGAGACAGAAGAAACCGGTGCAAACATGATGTAATTGTTATGAAGAAAATAAAGTTACGAAAAAAATAACAAAAGCGGACACAGTGCTCTTCAAAGAAAACAAGCTTCCTCCCTCGGTATGCTCGATTCGAATGGATCACCCGATCTCTGATTAATTCGCAACATTATAAGCGCCATATGGCACCAACATTAACTAGCGCAGTAAAGAGGCATTTTGATATGGATTTCTGGACTTCAAAACATCAACAGTACAAGGGTGTGAGCTTGACATATATTGTATACAGTTTCAGACATTTGGTTTCAAAATTGCCCATACAAATCTGCAGCAGGCTCGCAAATGTAAAACTGCGATGCAAGAACACCTATCAAAAATGACAGCAGCCTCACTCTGCTTTGAAGACAACTACAGACGTCGTCAAAATCCTTGATATTCTTGTCATTCAGACTCCACCAAAAACATCCCTGTATAAAAAAGGTGCACTGATTTTTACAGCAATCCTTAATCATGAATGCCAATTTTCTTTTACACAAATATCTTAATGCATTAATGTACAGTCACTTCATGGTTTAATGCTAAAACTTCTTAAAAGGATCATCAACAGCCTCCTTCACAAAATTTGTTTTGGTTGCAACAAAAAAGCTAATGATATGCGCATCTGGTGGATGCAAGGTCTCCCAAAAAATTACCAGATTTTTTCATCCCAAACCATGTACAATGAAAAACAGGAGAGCATGAAAATGTGCAGTTTCCAGCAGAAATGCAAGTCGTACTACACATTCCACCGAGGTCACTATCCACACCATCTGCAAAGCAGAGGATACTTACTACCTCTCCCTGTATATCCTGAGGCAGCCAGGAGTCAACTAAAAGAGTAAAACCATGGGGTGACGAAATCAAGACAGGGACCAAGTGACAACCCTGCAGTTGGACACACAAAAACCTGGATGGGCTTGACTAGTGTGTAGTGGGGTGCAAGCCACAGAGGTGATGGACTGAAACCAATGGGGGATGGCCAGACTGGTCAAGACTGGAAAGCGGACACAACACACACAGAAGCTGCCAGGGCAGCCTGCCGAATGCTCACCCCACCCCCTCAGTCACATTTAATCCATCTTGCAGAGATATGCACACCAGAAAACTGGATTCCTCCATCTCCTCCAACACCACTGAGTATTACTGGATAGCCACAATGCTTCAACCAGAGCAGGAAGAACTTGTCCCCTCATCATTTGTGTTTGACAATGATTTGTGCCACACGCTCCACACCATCAAATCCCACGGAATACTTTGCAAAGCAAGGATGGAAATGAAAACGACAATTATTTTAAATGCTTACACACACACACACACACACACACACACACACACACACACACACACACACACACGACCACAATCTCACAAAACAGCCCTGAGCCTCAGTGCTGACTAAAAACAGCTGCTTGAGCTTACTTATGCAGTCCCCCAGGTTCAGTCAGCTCTGATGAAGGGGTCACCAGTTTGACAAGAAAGGTCAAGTCCAGTCAGTCATCGACTAGTCTCCGGCTAGTGATGGCTGGATGCATGGCAGCCAAGATAGAGAGTCTCAAAGCAGCTTCCCAAACTTCCCCTGCTACCTGGCAACACTGAATCTTTCCTTGGAGTCAACTGAGTGCAAGTCAGGCTTGGCAGCAGCCTGTATAGGCAAGGTCTCCGTAGGAAGGTCTGGAGACAACCAGCGATGGCGAGAAAGGATGAAACTGGAAGAATGAGCAAAGGTACACAGAGGGAAATCTACACGTCTGTGAGCAAGAGGACAACATAGAGTGCATGTCTGCTGTAGTTCCCAGTCCTGTCCCCTGCCTGTCTTTTTCAAAAATACCTCACAGCAACTGCCAGTCTTTTCGTAGAACGTGTTGCTTACATGACAGACGGTCATGCTGCAGATAGTAACAGATCCAACCTGACACTGGTTGTTGTAAACCACAAGCAAGACCTACTCAATGAAACAGATTCCCAAAAAGTTTTAACATGCTGAAGATACATTCTTGCAAAAAGATTTACCTACTTCATGTAACCTGTATGCTCATTAACAAGCCATTTTCAGAGGGAGAAGAGTAGAATGCATTAACACAGGAGTGGAATGAGGGGAAACTGTCATTTGATAGAGTTGTGTGAGAGAGAAAGCAAGGCCAGTTCCTCCAAGCACAGAAGTTCCAGTCACGACAGACAATCTCACCGTCCAACGTTCTTGCAGGCCTAAAATCCCAGCCCCTGCAGACAAGCTCGCTGAGGTCTCACAAAGCACAGGAAAGCCCGTCTCACAAAGCACAGGAAAGCCAGTTTCACATGGCACAGGAAAGCCAGTCTCACACGGCACAGGAAAGCCAGTCACACTGCACAGGAAAGCCCGTCTCACAAAGCACAGGAAAGCCAGTCTCACAAGGCACAGGAAAGCCAGTCACACTGCACAGGAAAGCCAGTCTCACAAAGCACAGGAAAGCCAGTCTCACACG
>JAWQFJ010002915.1:38383-48383 GCA_034096865.1 Theodoxus fluviatilis | reverse complement strand
ATGGCTGTGGAGGGGGTGGGGATGGCTGTGGAGGGGGTGGGGATGGCTGTGGAGGGGGTGGGGATGGCTATGGAAGGGGTGGGGATGGCTGTGGAGGGGGTGGGGATGGCTGTGGAGGGGGTGGGGATGGCTGTGGAGGGAGTGGGGATGGCTGTGGAGGGGGTGGGGATGGCTGTGGAGGGGGTGGGGAAGGCTGTGGAGGGGGTGGGGATGGCTATGGAAGGGGTGGGGATGGCTATGGAGGGGGTGGGGATGGCTGTGGAGGGGGTGGGGATGGCTGTGGAGGGGGTGGGGATGGCTGTGGAAGGGGTGGGGATGGCTGTGGAGGGGGTGGGGATGGCTGTGGAGGGGGTGGGGATGGCTGTGGAGGGGGTGGGGATGGCTGTGGAGGGGGTGGGAAAGGCTGTGGAGGGGGTGGGGAAGGCTGTGGAGGGAGTAGAGATGGCTGTGGAGGGGGAGGGGATGGCTGTGGAGGGGGTGGGGAAGGCTGTGGAGGGGGTGGGAAGGCTGTGGAGGGGGTGGGGAAGGCTGTGGAGGGGGTGGGGAAGGCTGTGAAGGGGGTGGGGATGGCTGTGGAGGGGGTGGGATGGCTGTAGAGGGGGTGGGGGATGGCTGTGGAGGGGTGGGGATGGCTATGGAGGGGGTGGGATGGCTGTATAGGGGGTGGAGGATGGCTGTGGAGGGGGTGGGGGAGTGTTGACGCCAGGCAGCTGACTAGTGGGAGAGGCGCCGCCATGTTGGGTTCTGAGAGGACCGGCCACAGGGCCGGGGTAACCCTGGTCAGTCGGACTCTGGCTTGAACTTGAGGTGGAACTGGCCTGCAAGCACAAAGACAAAGTGTATAAGTACTGATTTCATATGGCGACATATCACCCATATCTGCGTGGCAAACCACTTTACACTTTGCCCCATAAGCAGTGGGTCACTTGGTCAGTCTTGTACTGGCACCTGACTACAAACACAGAGACAGATTGGACTCACAGTCTGGCACCAGCACCACTCCCAGGGAAGTATTCCAACCACATGCTGACTCAGGGCGCTGGTTGCAAGGATTAATTCCACAAGTGTCCCAACGCTGCCCTCACAGGTATCCAGTTTTACTCCTGGGTGGAGATGGGCAACCCTATGAACTGCACAGCTTTTAATGCCACAAACGACAATGGACAAGCACTCTAACCACTGAACTAGAGAACCCAAGTACAATGGAGTCTCAACTAGCAGTCCAAAGCACTGGCCCATCAGAGCACCGAATTCCAACAGTCACCACAGCCAGTGCACTACCTAGGAAGTATACAAGCCTTCCTTCCAAGCAACACAACTAACCCCTTCTGGACAATAGCAAGTGCTCATTTTTGCTCACTGCGATAACTTTATCCTTACTTTTCCCCATACATGCACAGCACAGCAACAAGTGTTTACCCAGAATGAAAACAAATTCCAACTCACTTTTTCCTTATTCTTTAATTTCCCCCTGAGCAAATTCTAATGTTGAATAACATGCTGTGGCGAGGTAACACCCAGGGTGTACCTCCGATCACCGAACAGCTATTTGCCAAGTTCTCCAAGTCCCTCCTGCTGTCCCGCCATCAACATAGGAAACTTAGGACTAACCACGCTACATCTCTGCAGTGACAGGCGTAAGAGCTGACATAAAACTAGACAGAGATAAATACTGGGCGAACCATTTTTCAAAATTGCTCATAGGCTGGCTGGCTGATTGAATTATCAATTTTTCATTCATAATGTTGATTTGAGTTCATGTCACTATTCATTTCTGCATTCCTTTCTCACAACATTCAAGGAAGGACTTATTAAACTCATGTTTTTAAATGACACCGGTTTTCCAATCTCGATCATCCTGCATGTTCTGATGATACGAATGGAGGGCAATTGTCACATGGTTGCTTCACCCCAGGACAGTGGAGTAAACAAGCACCTCAGTGTTGCAAGACACAAGGTATTTGAGTGACATATGTGTGTGACTTGCCTAAAAAAAAAAATCAAAACAACATCCTGTTACCCACCTGACATGTTGTCCATTGTGTTCTTGGTGCAGTCGACTGCCTTATGGCTCAGGGAACCACAGTTGTAGCAGCCAGGGTTTTTCTTTGTCTGGTGGGGGGCTGATGAGGATGACGATGCTGATGAGTGGTGGGGGGGCATGGGGTAGAAGTAGCTGCCGTACATGGCGGGTGTTCCATACAAAGAGAAGCCCTGGCCCGAGGCCACACCTGGGTAGTAGTGGACCAACTCAGGACTCACCCCATTCGGCATCGGGATGCAATGTGGGCTGTAAAAGTGCATGGGGTGGATGCCGTTCGTGTTGGGGGGGTATGAGTAGTACATGTGCCCCGGGAGCAGGCTGTTGGTCATGGGGGGAGCCGTGGCAGGGGAGATGGAGGGGGAGGGGGAGGGTGTGCTGGTCAACGATGCATGACAGTTACTGCAATAGTTTGAACCCCCTGGTGCATGGCTCCCTGCTGGACTAGAGACAGGGGGTGCACCATAGTGGCCAGGGGGTGGGGGGGTGCCCGTTGAGAAAGAGGCGGTGGTGGTGGAACCACCAGGAAGGACACTTGTCACTGGGGAGCTGGACTTCGGAGCGTCACCGTCCTCTCCCCCTAACACCACAGGAGGAAGCGAAGGGGGAGTTGGCTGAGCCTTGAAGCCAGTCGGTAAAAGTGGAGGTGTCTGTGAGGAGTGGGCATGCTTGGGAGGGGGAGACGCACAGTGGTGGGCCGTGGTCGTCACCACGGAGTTTGCCAGAGACCGGGTGACGGAGGTGGCTGGGGGTCGGATCATGGAGACCAGGAGTGGCGGGCGCGGAATCATGTCTGCCACCTGGTGGACGGGCAGCGGTGTCACCTCGCCACGCACATACCGGCCAGCCCCCTGGGGCCTTCCTGTGTCGAGGGGCATGTTGATGTAGTTGGTGGGTCGGATGCTGCTGATGTGCGTTGGCCGTGGTCCCAGGACCAAGGCTGAGTATGCGTTGTTGCTGCTGTTTGACTTGACCGGGGTGGGATCTGACGTGTAGCCATTGTGGGCCACTGTCATCGTCGGAGGGGGCGGAATGTCGGGGCGGGTGTCCTGGAGGGGGGGCACAATGGTGGGTAAGTAGGAAGATGGCCACTGCTCCTCCCCCATTCGGTGTTGGGGCAGCAAGGGTCGTGGCTGTCCGGCCGTTGTCTTGGCACCCTGGGCCCTCCTCCCTTTGCTCAGCTCCTTCTCTGCAGGCTTGTCTGCTGCAAGGACAAGTGAGCATCTCCGCTAGGCACAGGACCAGCAGCAGGCAGAGGTTGGAGCACAGAGCCAAAGCACAGGAGATGGATGGATGGATGGATGGATGGATGGATGGATGGATGGATGGATGGATGGATGGATGGATGGATGGATGGATGGATGGATGGATGGATGGATGGATGGATGGATGGATGGATGGATGGAGTTTTACGGCCTTTCAGCCTTTGTAGGCTATATAAGGTCATTCAACCCGAAAATTAGTGGAAGAGTTCCAAGTACGCACAATTAAAGTTGCGATGTCCCCAATATTCGCCTCTTACAAGTGTGGGGAAACACGGAGGGTCTACTCTTTTCACCCCATCCCACAGGAGAGCGGATTGGATTAATTGTGTTTTACGGCCTATCAGCCTTTGTAGGCTATAATGAGGCCATTAAGCATGAAAATCACTAGAACAGTTTAGAGCAAACGCGAATCAAGTCACAGTGTCCCTAGTTATTCACCTCTTATGAATCGCGTAGGAAGACACGGTGGCCATCCCACAGGTGAGCGGAAGACAAGACAGAAGTTGAGAGATGCCAAAGTGTTACAACCACCTCTCCTTACTGCTGAATCACTACGAACCTGACATTTCTCTCATCAATCCTGCAAAACCATCTGAAAGTAAGTAGGTACCGAGTCTGAAATAAACAGCACTGCTGTGGTGTTGTATAACCACATTTTTCTATGCAGTGTCTTTGCTGGCATCAAGTGGTCCAAAGCACGAGGTGGACTCACCAGACACCACACTTCACAAAAGCATGTCAGTCACCATATCTCTCCCACTTTTTCAAAAAGCATCTCTCAGTATTTATGTATCCAACACCATACACCTCAAAATTACCTCAAGATTACCTCTCCAGATTACCTCTCCAGATTACCTCTCAAGATTACCTCTGAATCTACAGCATGATGAAGAGTCCAGAACTAAACTGTGTGCATGAGAATCAATCCCTCCAAGCTCCAACTCTCCGTGCCAAGAAAAAGTCATGTGCTCCATCTTGTACATACACAAAGTATGCCTCACACTCCAACATGCTCCCCCCCTCCCCCCCTCCATTTAAATTAACTCTGGTGGTCAGAAGGTGATATGGAGATAGGCTGCTAGAATTCAGAGCAAACTGAGATGCCTGTCGCCAGTGCAACTGTCTGGAGACAAATGCATCTGTTACCCATCTTTTGGGAGCAAATTAGCGGCCAAAAACAGTAATGCAATCTTGAAATTCCGAATGGAACCACCCTGACCACTTCCATCAACATATGTCAAACCGAGGCACCCTCATCGTATCCATCTTTACAGAGTTGAATACAAGGCGGGTGGACCAACTTTTACCAACTGAACACAATAGGGTTAACAGCACCTCTCCCCATTCGTCCAGACTGCACACTCACCTCGATCTACGTCCTCCGACCCTGAGCTGTCGCCGACCTTGGCCGGGACATTGGAACTCAGGATCTGGCGGGGGCTGGGGCTGTGGGAGGGGCTAGATGTCTCAGAGTTGGGGGGTGACCCCTCCTGCCCCAAGGGTGTTACCACTGGGGGTGCATACCCTGCATGGGGGGGCAGCTGCAGGGCCACTGCGGGGGGAGGAGGATGGGAGAGGGGGTGGGGGTAGCAGCGAGGCCAGTTCAAGCCCACGGGGAAGGTGCCTGGTGCAGCAGCCAGGGGATAGCCAGGGATGTGGCCCTCCACCATCCCGTTCATGTTCTGTGGCGCCTTCTCCCTGGAATGGAAGGACGCATGAATGGGTGTTCAGCCTGGTTTCGTGGCGGCACAAGTCAACTGGAGCATGAAAGGGAAATCTCAGACTCATGCCAGGAGTGCACTCATGACTGTGTTTTCCAAGATCAGCTAGAAGCATGGCCTCAGGATACACATCGCATGCAATTCACTTCAAAGCAAAATCCATGTTTGAGACGATCCTGAGAGCCTGACAGCCGTGGGTTCCAGTTGAGAAAAGAGGATCACACTGCTGCAGTCGCATGCACTCTACTCCACCAGCAGTCAGCCTGTGTCATGTTCTCATTTCATTAACACCAATCAAAATAACAACAAAATCAAACGTAAACTACTGCAGCTGTTGATGATGATGATGATGAAATGCAGCTGTTGATGATGATGATGATGATGATGAAATGCAGCTGTTGATGATGATGATGAAATGCAGCTGTTGAAGATGATGGTGACATTGATGACAGCAGCAATGTCAAAAACAACACTGTTCTAGACGACAACAAAAAGGACTACGAAGATTAGGCCCCCAAAACGACTTGTGGATAGGTAACATAAACAAGAAGGGCAAAGCCCATACGACTCACATGCTTGACCTTGACCTTTACATGACCTTGACCTTCAGGTGACCTTCAAGGTCAAGGTCAAACTAAACCTAGCAATGACATCATACACTAAAAACTGCTTTACACATTTTTCCTACCAAAATACATGTGACCTTGACCCAAGGTCAAGGTCATCCAAGGTCATGCAACACAAAGCTGTTAATTCAAGACATAGGAAGCACAATGGTGCTTATTGGCACTTTCTACCATGAGATGGTCACATTTCATAAGGGTCAAAGTGACCTTGACCTTGATGATATGTGACCAAATGTGTCTCATGATGAAAGTATAACGTGTGTACTACAATGTTTATGAAGTTTGGAAGAGTTATCTTCCATAGTTCAGGGTCAAGGTCACTTCAAAATATGTATACAATCTAACTTTTAAGAGCTCCTGTGACCTTGACCTTGAAGCAAGGTCAAGTCACTATGTATGTTTTTTGACGCCTTGTCATCCTACACCATCATGCCAAATTGGGTGTTGATAGATTTAATAGTCTTTGAGAAAAATCCAACGTTAAAGTTTTTTTTACGGATTACAGGACGCATGGACCCCCGGACGCCCGGACCAGAGGCCCGGCCGCCTGGAAGGATGACACGGGTGACCTAGTATAAAAGTATAACATGTGTACTACAATGTTATGAAGTTTGGAAGAGTTATCTTCCATAGTTCAGGGTCAAGGTCACTTCAAAATGTGTATACAATCCAACTTTAAAGAGCTCCTGTGACCTTGACCTTGAAGCAAGGTCAATCGAACTGGTATCAAAAGATAGGGATTACTTTGCCCTATACACCATATAAAGGTCAGGTATCCAATCTCAAAAACTTCAGAGAAAATTGGGAAAATGTGAAAAATGGCGGTTTTTTAGACAACATTTACGGCCCCTGCGACCTTGACCTTGAAGCAAGGTCAAGTCACTATGTATGTTTTTTGACGCCTTGTCATCATACACCATTATGCCAAATTGGGTGTTGATAGACTTAATAGTCTCCGAGAAAAATCCAACGTTAAAGTTTTTTACGGACGACACCACGCCCGGACGGACGAAACGGGTGAGTACATAGACTCACTTTTGCTTCACATGTGAGTCAAAAAAGGGGCGGGGGGTGGGGGGTGGGGTGGGGTGTCAGTAGGAAGACCAACTTTGTGTGTGTGTGTGTGTGTGTGTGTGTGCATGCATGCGCATGCATGCATGCATGCATGTGTGTGAAGAAATGTCATGTAAAAAGAGGATTCATCTGAACTTTAAAATGTATCTGTCACTTAAAACGGTTTTTTACATACATACTGCTCATAAGCGTGATGGAGTGGCATGAGGCATGATGGTAGCAGGGCGCAGGTATGAGACAAATCGTACCGTAATTTTTGGACTACAAGGTGCTACTGAATATAAGGCGCACCTGTGACATCGCCGATGGTAACTTTATCGCGCTTGGTTCTGCGCATGCGTCAAAGCCGAAAGTGAGGCGTGTATCGCGCCTTGTTCAAAGGTGATGTGCCGCGAGACTTTAGATTTTGTGTTTTTTGGTCAATAAATGAACACATTGACCGAAAAACACAAAATCTAAAGTCTCGCGGCACATCACCTTCGAACAAGGCGCGATACACGCCTCACTTTCGGCTTTGACGCATGCGCAGAACCAAGCGCGATGAGTTACCATCGGCGATGCCACACACCCCCTAAAAAAACTTTAAAAACATGTTTCAATCATACATAGGGCGCTACCAAATATAAGGTGATACATCAGAACACATACTTAACAAACAGAAAAGAAATGAGCACGGTGCGGAAACCAACCATTGAATCTAATCCAACAAACAGGAGTAAGAACGAAAGTAAACAAGGAGACGTTGAAAAAGCATCAGAACCATTCAAAAAGTAAATTAATATGTGATTGAATTTTGGGTGATCGTTTCTGCTTTGGATTTGAGAAGAAATCTCGAGCTGTGGGTGTTGTGGTTTTTTAAAAAGTCGTTTGAAATCTATTTCAGTCATACATAAGATGCAACTGAATATAAAACGCATGTCCGAAAATCTGAGAAAAAAAGTATTGCCTTATAGTCCGAAAATTACGGTACTTGCTTTCCACTACTTTATTCACCCATGGGTACAGGAGCTCCTGGCTGGTCCGAGGCCTGATGATAAGGGCCTGGACCAACACGAGACCTGGTGGCAGTGGTCTCTCTAGACCGTGGTGGAAGAGGAGAGGGGGGGTAACGATAAAGAAAAACAGGGGGGCAGAGAGGCGTGGGAACAGGGGGCAGAGAGGCGTGGGAACAGGGGGCAGTGAGGCATGGGAACAGGGGGCAGAGAGGCATGGGAACAGGGGGCAGAGAGCCGTGGGAACAGGGGGCAGAGAGGCGTGGGTACAGGGGGCAGAGAGGCGTGGGTACAGGGGGCAGAGAGGCGTGGGTACAGGGGGCAGAGAGGCGTGGGTACAGGGGGCAGAGAGGCGTGGGTACAGGGGGCAGAGAGGCGTGGGTACAGGGGGCCAGAGAGGCGTGGGAACAGGGGGCAGAGAGGCGTGGGAACAGGGGGCAGGGGCAGAGGCGTGGGAACAGGGGGCAGAGAGGCGTGGGAACAGGGGGCAGGGGCAGAGGCGTGGGAACAGGGGGCAGAGAGGCGTGGGAACAGGGGGCAGAGAGGCGTGGGAACAGGGGGGCAGAGAGGCGTGGGTGGGTGCTGACAATCTGGCTGCTCCGAAAACTGACCTCTTGGACAGGGCTGCCAGAGGAGAGGAGTGGCCGCGATGACAGCGGGAGATAAGGAGAGATAAGGAGAGAGAGAGAGAGAGAGAGAGAGAGAGAGAGAGAGAGAGAGAGAGAGAGAGAGAGAGAGAGAGAGAGAGAGAGAGAGAGAGAGAGAGAGAGAGAGAGAATAAGTTACTTGGCAAGAGATCGACAAAGATGAGAGCGAATAATTCAGTAGGGGAGGATTTCCTCTTGGTTACATAAGGAAGACTCAACAGCATGTAGTTTGTTTCAACCTTCAATTTCTATTTCTTTTTTCTTACTTTTTTTCATAAACCAAGAAAAAGTTTAGGGTCAGTATAACAAAATAGGGTCGGTCAAGTTACCATTAACCACAACCATTTTTCTCTTCTTTTTTTGCATGATGATGATGATGACTATGACAACAACACTTTTTATGAGAAGGGTGGTGATAATCATGATGATGACAATAACAACAAAAGCCATGGTGAAGATGAAGAGGATGAGGATAAAGAGGATGACGGAGGCTGGCTATCAAGGAGATGGATGGATGGATGGATGGATGGATGGATGGATGGATGGATGGATGGATGGATGGATGGATGGATGGATGGATGGATGGATGGATGGATGGATGGATGGATGGATGGGATGGATGAATGGATGGATGGTGTTTTACGGCCCATCAGCCTTTGTAGGCTGTGTAAGGCCATATAAACACAAAAATCACAAGAACAGTTAAGAGTAAACCCAACGAGAGTCATGGTGACCCTAGTTATTCGCCTCTTACGAATCATGTGGGGAGACGCGGTGGGTCAATTCTTCCCCCGAACCCACAGGGGGCTGGCTATCAAGGAGACTCACGTGTTGAAGTCCAGACGGGACAGCAGCTTCTGTTGCTCGGCAGAGGTCAGTCCTGCCTTGGCCAGCTCGTCAGGGGGCAGCGACCTCAGCTGTCACAAACAGAGGGGGAAAATCACCAACAGCTTCCCCACGCTGGCACTGGCACCTCCACTGGCACCACTAGTGGCCTCCATTCATCAAGGAGACGGCTACAAGAGCTTGCAGAGGGCGGGAGTAGGATGAGGCAAAAAAGGATCAAAAGCAAGTGCGTGCGATTGATCACTCAGTATGAGGGAGCAGGAGAGAATCCAAAATAAAGTATGTGAGACGTTCAGACCTAGGCACAATGGGGACAACTTTGGAAGGAGACCTGGAAGAGAATCCATTGCAAGAGAAGGCAAGGCAAGACATGGAATTACAAACTTGCTACTCAGAAAACTCAAGACGGGGAGAGAGAAAAAAAAGGGTGCTGACTGAAGTTAGAAAGAACACAGCATTGACACAAAGAGAGTGACAGTGAGGGGAATCCTAGGGCCAAGACAGACATAGTGCATTAGAGACATCTCAACAGAAGCTTTGGGGAATAATCAGACCAGAAATAACACAGATCTGGGCATGCATACAGCTATCCTCAAGAGAATCCAGAGAATGTAACAGCGACTGGCACTGTCATTAACATATAAAGCAAGTGCAGGGCATTTATCATGTACTGATGGGAAGGGGGAACAATGGGAGACAAAGGTGAAACAACAGAATACTTTATGTGTCAGTATCAGCTGCCTGATCTCATCAACAAACATTCTCTTTTCAATGTCATGGAGCTGGTC
>JAWQFJ010002915.1:15883-33383 GCA_034096865.1 Theodoxus fluviatilis | reverse complement strand
AAACCCAGAATTCTTCTGTCCCAGGGAAAGAACTACGGCACTGCGCCTCGCACATCTTGAAACCCAAAGCAGGCTAGACTATCTCTGCCTGTCAAAAGACAGTTTCAACAGGGATGTACAGGATGCGGGGCTGACCATATACTCATGCCAGACTTGAGGGGAGAGCACTGGGGGGTGGGCTGCCAGGATGATGGATGGATGGATGGATTGAGTTTTACGGCCTATCAGCCTTTGAAGGCTATGTAAGGCCATCAAGCACGAAGATCACCAGAACAGTTTAGAGTTAACGTAATCCAGGAACTGGTAATCTTTGTATTCTAGACCAGATGGAAGGAAAGGGATGCTTTGGCATGTCGTAGATGCTGAACCAACACTAAAGCAGTCACATAGAGGGGTAGACGCATCGTGGATGTTCCCCAAATACACTCATTCTTGCGCAGACGGAATGAGAGACCAGACAGATTTGCGACACAGGGTTGCAGCAGGTATAGCATTATCAAGACATTGAAATAACTTTTTAACCTCTGGTCACTTTATTTCCTGAGCAAATGGAAGTGGCCCAAATGGCAAAGGAGGCATTCTAGCCCCAATACTTCTACCACACCACAAGACAGAAATGCTGGCGCCAGAGACATGGGTCAGTGTCACAAAGGAGGCATTCTAGCCCCAATACTTCTACCACACCACAAGACAGAAATGCTGGCGCCAGAGACATGGGTCAGTGTCACAATCACTCACCCAGCATGCTCCTTCAGCTGCTTCTCCAGCGACTCCTCCTTGTTGTGGTGGTGATGTGCGTTGCCTGGCAACAACAAAATGTGGCAATTGACCTTCTTGATCCATGCTTGTGCAAAACAGAGCAGACAAAAATGAAGGCAAAGAGAGACTGGTGCACAGAGAGAGAGAGAGAGAGAGAGAGAGAGAGAGAGAGAGAGAGAGAGAGAGAGAGAGAGAGAGAGAGAGAGAGAGAGAGAGAGAGAGAGAGAGAGAGAGAGAGAGAGAGCATACAAATACATATATATAGAGAGTACTGTGTCTGTTGACTTCATTAGATTGTAGCACATTATCGACACATTTCTTCACATTATGATTCTCTCTCTCTCTCTCTCTCTCTCTCTCTCTCTCTCTCTCTCTCTCTCTCTCTCTCTCTCTCTCTCTCTCTCTCTCTCTCTCTCTCCCTCCCCTTCCTCAGCAAGCCATTAACATTACACCTCAACAACATTTACCCTTGCAGCATCAATTAACACAGAACAATAGACAGCGAGGCGCTGTGCCGTGGTTCAATCCCAGGGGCGGGAGAGATGGGAGAATAAGTTATAAATCATACAGAACAATAGAAGAAAGGTAGTGAACATCCCCACTTAGCAATGCTTATCTACCCTCACAGCTCTTTCACAATGCACTAGGGCTGCCCATTACAGTTCCATTGTGAGCCACTCAGACTTCTACCAGCATATCACATCACCCTTAGGAAAAAAATATATCACAAGCGTGACTCAAACTTACGTTGGTGGAATAGAATCCACAGATCTCGTTTGTGATGTTTGACATTGTCTGGGAAGGCTTCAAGAAGCTGAAACAAACCAGCAGAGTGAAGATCTGTGCATGTATTGCAGTTGTGTTGCGTTTCAGTGACTGCTCCCCTGCAGTCATGCTGTCAATCAATTCATGTGAAAACCATTCTGTGCTAGGCACTTCACAGCTGTTTTTTTCTGTCTAAATGGTACAATTTTTCTCATTTCTTGAAACAAAATCATTCATTCAAGACTAGCCAGCATAGAACTTTCTTTCAATCTTAAGGTCCTGTAAGTCATTCACGTGTTTCAATCCCCAGTCCTGTAAGGATCATGCAATTTGTAGAGAAAAAAATCACTGAAGTAACAGCCACGTGGGGTGGGCAGCTATGGGCGGTACAGGATTGAGCAGGGTGGGCGGTAATGGGCAGTATAGGATTGAGCAGAGTGGGCGGTAATGGGCAGTACAGGATTGAGCAGGGTGGGCGGTAATGGGTGGTACTGGAATGAGCAGGGTGGGTGGTAATGGGTGATACAGGATTGAGCAGGGTGGACGGTACAGGAGTGAGCAGGGTGGGCGGTAATGAGCGACACAGGATTGAGCAGGGTGGGTGATAATGGGCGGTACAGGATTGAGCAGGGTGGGTGGTAATGGCCGGTACAGGATTGAGCTGTAAGAGGGACTCGAACTCGCAGAACACTCAAGGCGATGCTGGGGTTGATGAACGCTTTATTTCTGCCAAGCTAGCACCCTCTCGACTGCTCCCGGCCTCTGCCTTATCAAGCCGAGGCGCGGACCTCATTGTAAACTACTCTGCGAGGCAGGACTGCTTGGTCGCTGCTTTTACCAACATTTGTGTTTCTTAACTGGAACTCATCAGCGAGTTACATCTATATACAACGAGATATAATCATGATAGTCTACAAGACTAAGCTACATGAGATTATACACCTATCTAATAAAGTCAATAGGACCAGAATGATCTATATGCTGAACACAGCACAGATAAAGTTATTCTTATTACTGGGCGGGAAGGGGAAACTGCACATCTCGGTCTCTAACAGCGTCATTGCAGGCGGAGACGGGTCAGCCGAGCTATGAATAGCCCGGGGCTGGGCGTCTCAGTTTACATGGCCGCATCACCTCTGCTACAGCTAGCCAGACTCCTTTACAGAGCAGAGTGGGTGGTAATGGCCGGAACAGGATTGAGCAGGGTGGGTGGTAATGGCCGGTACAGGATTGAGCAGGGTGGGTGGTACAGGGCAGTACATGATTGAGCAGGGTGGGTGGTACAGGGCAGTACAGGATTGAGCAGGGTGGGTGGTAATGAGCGGCACAGGATTGAGCAGGGTGGGTGGTAATGGGCGGTACAGGATTGAGTAGGGTGGGTGGTAATGGGCAGCACAGGATTGAGCAGGGTGGGTGGTAATGGGCGGTACAAGATTGAGTAGGGTGGGTTGTAATGGCCGGTACAGGATTGAGCAGGGTGGGTGGTAATGGCCGGTACAGGATTGAGCAGGGTGGGTGGTAATGGCCGGTACAGGATTGAGTAGGGTGGGTGGTAATGGGCAGCACAGCATTGAGCAGGATGGGTGGTAATGGGCGGTACAGGATTGAGCAGGGTGGGTGGTAATGGCAGGTACAAGATTAAGCAGGGTGGGTGGTAATGGCCGGTACAGGATTGAGCAGGGTGGGTGGTGCAGGGCAGCACAGGATTGAGCAGGGTGGGTGGTAATGAGCAGCACAGGATTGAGCAGGGTGGGTGGTAATGGATGGTACAGGATCGAGTAGGGTGGGAGATAATGGGCGGTACAGGATTGAGCAGGGTGGGTGGTAATGGGCGGTACAGGATTGAGCAGGGTGGGTGGTACAGGGCAGTACAGGATTGAGCAGGGTGGGTGGTACAGGGCAGTACAGGATTGAGCAGGGTGGGTGGTAATGAGCGGCACAGGATTGAGCAGGGTGGGTGGTAATGGGCAGTACAGGATTGAGCAGGGTGGGTGGTAATGGGCAGTACAGGATTGAGCAGGGTGGGTGGTAATGGGCGGTACAGGATTGAGCAGGGTGGGTGGTAATGGCCGGTACAGGATAGAGCAGGGTGGGTGGTAATGGGCGGTACAGGATTGAGCAGGGTGGGTGGTAATGGCAGGTACAAGATTGAGCAGGGTGGGTGGTAATGGCCGGTACAGGATTGAGCAGGGTGGGTGGTAATGGCCTGTACAGGATTGAGCAGGGTGGGCGGTAATGGCCGGTACAGGATTGAGCAGGGTGGGTGGTAATGGCCGGTACAGGATTGAGCAGGGTGGGCGGTACAGGATTGAGCAGGGTGGGCGGTAATGGGCAGTACAGGATTGAGCAGGGTGGGCGGTAATGGGCGGTACAGGATTGAGCAGGGTGGGTGGTAATGGGCGGTACAGGATTGAGCAGGGTGGGTGGTAATGGGCGGTACAGGATTGAGCAGGGTGGGTGGTAATGGCGGTACAGGATTGAGCAGGGTGGGTGGTAATGGGCGGTACAGGATTGAGCAGGGTGGGTGGTAATGGCCGGTACAGGATTGAGCAGGGTGGGCGGTAATGGGCGGTACAGGATTGAGCAGGGTGGGTGGTAATGGGCGGTACAGGATTGAGCAGGGTGGGCGGTAATGGCCGGTACAGGATTGAGCAGGGTGGGTGGTAATGGCCGGTACAGGATTGAGCAGGGTGGGCGGTAATGGCCGGTACAGGATTGAGCAGGGTGGGTGGTAATGGGCGGTACAGGATTGAGCAGGGTGGGCGGTAATGGGTGGTACAGGATTGAGCAGGGTGGGCGGTAATGGGTGGTACAAGATTGAGCAGGGTGGGCGGCTGTGGGCGGCACAGGATTGAGCAGGGTGGGCGGTAATGGGCAGTACAGGATTGAGCAGGGTGGGCGGTAATGGGCGGTACAGGATTGAGCAGGGTGGGCGGTAATGGGCGGCACAGGATTGAGCAGGGTGGGCGGTAATGGGCAGTACAGGATTGAGCAGGGTGGGCGGTAATGGGGGGTACAGGATTGAGCAGGGTGGGCGGTAATGGGCGGTACAGGATTGAGCAGGGTGGGCGGTAATGGGCAGCACAGGATTGAGCAGGGTGGACGGCAATGGGCGGTACAGGATTGAGCAGGGTGGGCGGCAATGGGCAGTACAGGATTGAGCAGGGTGGGCGGCTATAGGCGGTACAGGATTGAGCAGGGTGGGCGGTAATGGGCGGTACAGGATTGAGCAGGGTGGGCGGCTATGGGCGGTACAGGATTGAGCAGAGTGGGCGGTAATGGGCGGTACAAGATTGAGCAGGGTGGATGGCAATGGGCGGTACAGGATTGAGCAGGGTGGGCGGCAATGGGCAGTACAGGATTGAGCAGGGTGGGCGGCAATGGGCAGTACAGGATTGAGCAGGGTGGGCGGCTATGGGCGGTACAGGATTGAGCAGGGTGGGCGGCAATGGGCAGTACAGGAATGAGCAGGGTGGGCGGCAATGGGCGGTACAGGATTCAGCAGGATGGGCAGTACAGGATTGAGCAGGGTGGACGGCAATGGGTGGTACAGGATTGAGCAGGGTGGGCGGTAATGGGCGGTACAGGATTGAGCAGGGTGGGCGGTAATGGGCGGTACAGGATTGAGCAGGGTGGGCGGTAATGGGTGGTACAGGATTGAGCAGGGTGGGCGGTAATGGGCGGTACAGGATTGAGCAGGGTGGGCGGTAATGGGCGGTACAGGATTGAGCAGGGTGGGCGGTACAGGATTGAGCAGGGTGGGCGGTACAGGATTGAGCAGGGTGGGCGGTAATGGGTGGTACAGGATTGAGCAGGGTGGGCCGTAATGGGTGGTACAGGATTGAGCAGGGTGGGCGGTACAGGATTGAGCAGGGTGGGCGGTACAGGATTGAGCAGGGTGGGCGGCTATGGGCGGTACAGGATTGAGCAGGGTGGGTGGTATCGAGCGGCTTCAGCTGTACGTAGCTCTCTCTTTAGTTTAAGAGGTAATAAAATATCAAGAAATGAACAAACACAACATAAAATGAACTCTTGACTTTCTAGTTTCAGTCTGCATTATTGAAGAATTTTTAATATTGAAAAATATTAATGTTTTCCTTTTTACTTGGTCTAGCACATTTATACATATCAATTCCCATCTTTTAAATTCTTTAAACATATAGTTTCATCATCTGTCCACTCATCTAATATCTATACACAAAAACCATCCCCTGAAAGTTCCATGTAGGTGTCATGTATCTTTTTAATGAAGACAGCAGATAGGGCATCTGGTGCGTATCAGTAGACGACTGCCAGAGTAAGTAAAGGTCAGTATGCAGAACCTGTCTAGGAGTTTGACTCTTCATTGAGATTCATGAGGTTGAAACTGGATCTGTCACTTTGGAACTGCCTTGAGAAAGATGTTGATGGAGGATGACTGTAGCTGTAGGGCAGATGACTGTCTACGTAACCTGTGTTGACCTTGAACTTGAAGTAAAGACAAGTGGTACAACAGTTGTAGGTCGAGCATGGCTGGGTCCCGAGGCCCTAAACTTTGAGTAACCTGTCTTGGGGTTTGGCATTAAATTAGGATTTTATGGATTAGGAACTTAACAGCTGACATTTCAGAACTGTCTTGAAGAGAATGTTGATTGAGGTTGGCTGTAACTCGCACTTACACAAAGACAGAGAATGTGGCATTTGCAGGTCAGAGGTGCATGCCTGCGCCACCTTGTATGCAGTTCTGGGTGTAGGCCAAGTCAATGTCCCACCATGTCCATTTTGATTCTGTACAAGGCAGTCGCACTTGAAATGAGTTGCAGGAAAGACAGTGGTAGAAAATTGCACAACACGCATATCTGCCCAACCAGTGTGGGACACAAGCACGAAATAGCTGTCACCCAATTCGCCCTTATTTGACCTCAAAATATGTTTTTCAATCATGGAGCAAAGAAGAAGAAAGTATTTTAAAGGCATTGAATGAAGTAAGTGTATCCATTTCTGTAAAATCTTTCAAGACAACCAACATACAGAATGGTGAAAGAAACACACATGCGCACATGCACGTGCACACACACGCATGCGCACGTGCACACACACACGAAACTAGCTGACCAAACTGCAGGCATGTAGGGTTACAGGAACATGAAACAGCTAGCTGCAGGGCAATGCAGACTAAACTAGTGAACAAGGCAGCTTGCAGACTAGACAGCTAGCCAACTAGATAACTAGCTGAGACAGCTAATGGTTATGGTGACATGGACAGAAAAAATTGGGTCAGTAGGTCTGCCTGAACTTTCAAAAGAAGAGGTCAGGTTGAATATGAATCACAACTTCTCTTTTGCTTTGAAAAAAAAGTTTTATCGATTATAAACTTGCTACTTAGTGTTTCAAGGCCATCGACAACACCGCACCACACGCTCTTAGTTTTACAGAAATTCTTGCAGTCTACACGCCCTCCAGATCTCTACGCTCAGCTGCTGACTCTAGAATGCTTAAGGTCCCCCACCGTAACAAGAAAACTCAAGGACAGCGTGCCTTCTCCTATATTGGACCTGTAACCTGGAATAGTCTCTCCCTCTCTCAGTCCGTCATTCTGACACTCTGCCCCAGTTCAAAAGTGCTCTAAAGACCCACCTCTTTCGATCCGCCTTTCCCGCTGAGCTGCTTTGCCTTACTTGACCTTGCCTGCAAGTGCTGTATATATTGTATAGTTTGTTCTATTTGTTTTATTGGATCTTAGTTTTTGTTTTTTGTTTATGTGTGTAGTGTGTGAGTTTTTGTAGGAATGTGGTGTTGAGTGGTTGTATGTGTTGATTCTTTGGATTGTAAACGCCATGAGCTTGCCTGTCAAGGGAAGGTATGTGCAGACCTGCCAAATGCTACGCTTTAGGCGTAGCATACTACGCTTTCGACATGCTTGCTACGCTGCTACGCTTGTCCATAAAAACTACGCTTTTCCCGTGTGCTTGAACTTTTGACCGCGATGGAGAATCCCCGCTTTCACGCCACCGGGTCAGCTTATCACGCCAACCTCACAGCTTTATCTCTCCCAACCCCCCACCCCCGCTACGCCTATTCCTTCAATGCTACTCCAAATAGCTCTGGATGCTACTCTTTGGCATGATGGTGGGTTGGCAGGTCTGTATGTGCAATGAATAAACTATTATATATTTCCTCTTAAATTTATGATTTCTTGGAGTGCTCCTAAAGGCAGGAAAGATGGGACAGCACACAATTCTTGTTTAATTATCAATTTCTTCCCCTTTTTTGACTCACATGCGAAGCAAAAGTGAGTCTATGTACTCAGCCGTGTCGTCCGTCCGTCCGGGCGTAAAAAACTTAAACATTGGATTTTTCTCGGAGACTATTAAGTCTATCAACACCAAATGTGGCATGATGGTGTATGATGACAAGGCCTCAAAAAACATACATAGTGACTTGACCTTGCTTCAAGGTCAAGGTCACAGGAGCCATAAATGTGGTCTCAAAAACAGTCATTTTTCACATTTTCCCAATTTTCTCCCACGTTATTGAGAATGGCGACCTTAGCTACAAGTGGTATATAGGTCAAAGCAAGCCCTATCTTTTGATACCAGTTTGGTTGACCTTGCAATGTCACAGGAGCTCTTCAAAGTTGGATTGTATACATATTTTGAAGTGACCTTGACCCTGAACTATGGAAGATAACTGTTTCAAACTTAATAATTATGTGGGGCACATGTTATACTTTCATCATGAGACACATTTGGTCACATATCATCAAGGTCAAGGTCACTTTGACCCTTATGAAATGTGACCAAAATGGGGTAGTGAACCACTAAAAGTGACTATATCTCACGGTAGAAAGTGCCAATAAGCACCATTGTGCTTCCTATGTCTTGAATTAACAGCTTTGTGTTGCATGACCTTGGATGACCTTGACCTTGGGTCAAGGTCACATGTATTTTGGTAGGAAAAATGTGTGCATTTCTTTGTGTATGATGTCATTGGTAGGTTTAGTTGTTTGACCTTGACCTTGAAGGTCACCTGAAGGTTAAGGTCATATAAAGGTCAAGGTCAACCATGTGAGTGGTATGGGCTTTGCCCTTCTTGTTTCCGTTTATTTTTTGCGCCATGGGAGAACAAAGTTTAGGGTTGGCAGGGAAAAAAGAGGGTTGATCAGGTCTCTGTAACTACAACTGTTTCTCTCTGTGGCCTGACACGGCGGTGTTTTCTGTCACTGCCAGATAGATTGCCAAGTGCAACATGCAGCTGCAGCTGCGCTAGCACGTGTAGGAGTCTAGTTACATGCGCTCTTGTCCTCTGTGGGAACATCTGCTGTCCTTGCCTAGAGTCCTGAGTTACATGCGCTCTTGTCCTCTGTGGGAACATCTGCTGTCCTTGCCTAGAGTCCTGAGTTACATGCGCTCTTGTCCTCTGTGGGAACATCTGCTGTCCTTGCCTAGAGTCCTGAGTTACATGCGCTCTTGTCCTCTGTGGGAACACCTCTTGCCCTTGCCTAGAGCCTGCAGCCTACATGCAGACCTGTGCACTTGTACGAAAAAATCGTACAATGTACGATTTTTGAAGCATTGTACGACTGGTTTTCACGATCTCACAATTTTTTTCGTGTTGGAGTTCCAGTGTGTGTGTTGTGTTTTTGTGTCGTTTGGAGTTTGAGAAAAAATCTTCTGACTTTTCACCCAGAATCTTCTGATTTTGAAAATCTAGGGTGCACTGGTCTGTACATGCGTAAGGGGCTGACATTTTGCCTCCAATTTCCAATTTGGCAGTTGCTCTCGCCCTGAAAATGATCCCCCTGTGGGTTTGGGGTGCAAACATGTCAAATTCCTGTTATTTATATATAGTTTATATTTCTTGTTAGAATATTTATATATAGTTTATATTTCTTGGTAGAATATTTATATATAGTTTATATTTCTTGTTAGAATATTTATATATAGTTTATATTTCTTGGTAGAATATTTATATATGTGCACGTCCACGATATTGCCTAACACTAGGTGGGACATACCTGTGTTTGGTTTCCTTGTAACCAGCGAGACGATCACATGCGTATATCATTATAAAAGGTATTATTTTGATATCTAGCATGAGGGAACATCAAATTAGTTCTATGAAAACAAACATGATGTGATTCTGACCAAATCAATCGATGTGATAAGCTCCTCCGCGACGATTGAGTTTCGTAAGAAACACCAGAAACCAAAACCAGAATGGCGTTGATAAAAACTAGTCATAAAGTATTTATTCATGACCCATGAACGAAACTATTGAATTGTATTAATAAAAAACTAATGTAGAATGCCTTACTTAACCCAAATTGGATGAAGATGGTCGATCGAACGGATCAAACGAACTGAAAGCTTCGCACATGTGTAGCAAATTTTCGTACGTAACAGAAGGAAATGAAGGAAACGAAGCCTTCTCATTGGTCAAAAATCGCGTGTACTATGACGTATCCTTCTATAAACGTGTTCATTGACTGCGGGATGACAAAAGCTTCCTTTGTATCCGTTTCGAGTGCGGAACAATATAGCAACACGTTTGGTACACGCATACCTTTCGTAAGTAACGCAGGGAAACAACCGACGCTGACCATCAAAATAGTCCCAAGAAATTGGTTAATACCAAAAGAATAATAAAACTATGCAGTTGTATGAGTAAACTAATGAAAGGAAAAGTAATTTGAACCTTCTCTTCAACACATTTATGTACACATGTTTGGTTTCGATTTTTTTCCTCTGAGCAAGGGTGGTAGAAACGAGAGTAACGTACACATAGGTCTTTTTTATTTCGGTAGAACTACCTCTGTTTTTATTTTGTGGCGACTTTCCACTGAAATATGACTAAATTAATAATTGAACTTGAATTATTTCACACAATCTATACTTTGTAAGGTGAATTTGCACAAGATAACAAGCATTCAAAAGTGGCGTCGCAAAATGTCCCGTTTTTCGGCGCCATTTTTCCGCTTCGTACGAGTTTAATTATTTTTTTGTGAATCTCTGCAAAGCAAAACTATAAAAACTATTGGTCATAGCATTACAAAAACATTTAAAGAACCCATATAAATTTGAAATATATGCATGCTGACTGTGTTAGATAGTTTTATTCAAGTGTCTTTACCCAGACCCCCAGTTTTTGATAGTGTTAGGCAATATCGTGGACGTGCACATATAGTTTATTTTTCTTGGTAGAATATTTATATATAGTTTATATTTCTTGGTAGAATATTTATATATAGTTTATATTTCTTGGTAGAATATTTATATATAGTGTATATTTCTTGGTAGAATATTTATATATATGGCTCATTCTCTGGAAAGGTACACAAATCTGTTACATGGGTGGTGAAATATTTTTCATCAAATTTTTGTATTAAAAGTACATATTCAGGTAAAAGAATGCTTGGACCTATCATCTAGAGTAAAACTGGAGCAAGGTCTTTGCCTTTTTCTAAGTAAATGGGGTATGAAGAGGTGCTTGACCACATTTCTAGTTTGTAACACTGGACGCCAAACCGATATTAAATGTGGTCAAAACATAATGGTTTTCAGATAATTTCCTTACAAAACATGTTGAAAACGATTAATAAACACATCATAAATAGCTTGCAATAGATAACTTATTAATCTTGACATTTGGAACAAAATTAGACACTTTACTTATCGTGTCTTGTTACAAACCAGTTGAACAAAAGCAAAATCCACATGTTATTTAAGTATTGATGTGCCATCACTATTGCTTGCGTATTGGAGAGAAGTAAACAAAGATCTAGAAAGCCTTTTCACCATGAAAGCATCAGGGGAAAAAACAAAACAAATTTTAAACAATATATCTCAAGGAGAATCTCTAGGTTGTAACAAAGACACTTCCATCGTGTCTTGTTTACGAACAAGAAAGAACAAGCAATAGATCGACAAAACATGCTATTTTAGTAACAAAACTTTAAATAAAGTTGTAAGATACGGTAAGGAATAATTTTGGGTCCGGTATGAAGGGTAATGCTGTCCACTTTTATGTTTAATTTCACAAGAAACCACACATTTTCAAAGAAATGTTTCCGTTTGACGGATCGAACCGGTTTTCGATCTATTTTCACCTCACAAACTTAGTCAACAACAATCGGTAAGCACAACTAAGGATTAAAAAAGGAATAAAGTTTCACATTTAACGATGAGAAACATTACTAAAATCCTGAAATTTCCATCGTAGGCGATCTTCAGCTAGCACACTGGAAGAAATGGCGGGCATTTCTAGTTCGTAACACTGACGAACGAAGCGGACACCACATATTTGAGTTTACAGTACTGCTTTCCGCGAACACGCAGTTTGTGAAAACCACACAGGGATCACTCAGTATGTCCTTCCGCGTAGGACCTTTGCAGTTATTCCCCTTGCAGGACTAGTTTGCCTTGAAAAATGTAGTCCAGTTGATTGCTGTGTCGTAACGCATTTTGTGGACACAAATTCAGAAATGACGCA
This sequence comes from Theodoxus fluviatilis, assembly GCA_034096865.1. Classification (NCBI taxonomy): domain Eukaryota; kingdom Metazoa; phylum Mollusca; class Gastropoda; order Cycloneritida; family Neritidae; genus Theodoxus; species Theodoxus fluviatilis. The sequence continues at coordinate 21,389 of JAWQFJ010002915.1, read as the reverse complement.
ATTTCATCTCACATCTAGCAAGTTTCCCTTCATAAATTGTGTTTTCTATCAAATATGACTCTCTCAAACATTCTGTTTTTGAATGGACATGGAATTGGGTCAATTCGTTTGCTTAATATTCTTCCGCCGAGTATATTTACAAAACCTTCGATCGGACACGACATGTTACGAACAAGTCAGCAAAATTAAATCCCTAATTGTTTCACAAAAGTGCAAAATTTTTACAAACGTGATCTGTAATTGTCAAGTACGTGTGTTATAGATTAAAATACAACCGTTCTTTTTGAAATTTAACAGGAAAATCCAGTTGCAATTGTTATCTGAAAAGTTCTCGTTTTTCCGTGTAACAAACTGGCCAGCTGAAATCGGCACATTTTGTCAACACAACTAGCGATAAAAGCTCAAATTTTACACTCAGCCTTTTCCCATTGCTCATGGTGTTTCTTTAATATGTCTTTTGTTTGTCTACTTGAATAGATTTGGGTCTTATAGTGTAATACTTTTGGTCTGACCAATTTAAGGACGTAACCCCTCCTTGTGTACCTTTCCAGAGAATGAGCCCCATATAGTTTATATTTCTTGGTAGAAAATGTATAATATAGTTTATATTTCTTGGTGGAATATTTATATATAGTTTATATTTCTTGGTAGAATATTTATATATAGTTTATATTTCTTGGTAGAATATTTATATATATAGTGTATATTTCTTGGTAGAAGAGGCCAGAATGAACATAAATGTAGTTTCACTTTGGATGAGAACACTTTCTAAATATATAGCTAGTGGATTCCCTGAGTGCATAGGGCAGAGAGGATGGGACAGCATGCAGTGCCTTGTTTACAGTCAATGTTTGCCTTTCATCATTGACAAAGTTCAGTGTCCCAGACAAAGATTGGGTTGGTTGGATTACCATAACCACAACTTCTTCTTTTTTTCCCCTTTCCTAGACTGGACAAAGACATTAATTAATGATAAACTAATGTTCTTTGAGATCCAGGGTATCTCGGCTTGTAAGGTAAAACATTTGTGATGCACTCAAGTGGTAATGTGGAGATAATGTGTCAAGAATCTGAGTAGCTGAGTGGCTGGAGCAGCTAGACATGGACATATGAATGATGTTTCAGGGTCCAGGCCCTCCCCTCTAGACAGCTAGATGGCTCAATTTCACTTACAACCGTGCGTGCTGTGTCATCATCATGCCAGTTTTATTTTTTGTCCATGTCACTGCTGTTTTGACTTATGCAGTGAGTCTGACATGCTGTCTGACATTCATGGATCAAGACGCTGCCTACAGCTATGACCCACTGCCCTGCTCTGTCTCTGTCTGGCTCTTGCACACGCCTTGTAGCACCAGGGGGAATTCCAAGGACTCAATTTAATTAATTGATTGACTGATTGATTTGATTGACTGATTGATTGATGAATTATTGATGTATTTATTCATTCAATAGGAAATACATTTGATACACGTCACAGCAATAAAGACTTTATTGTATGTGAGGCTGTGCCAAAACGTGCTGGGGGGGGTGCTTGGACATTTGTGACAAAATAAACCTTTTCAGTTGATTATTTTTTGTGTTTGAAGTGATACTTTAATCTTTGATGAACACATTTTTGACTCACATGCGAAGCAAAAGTGAGTCTATGTACTCACCCGTGTCGTCCATCCGGGCGTCCGGGCGTCCGTGAAAAACTTTAACGTTGGATTTTTCTCGGAGACTATTAAGTCTATCAACACCCAATTTGGCATGATGGTGTATGATGACAAGGCCTCAAAAAACATACATAGTGACTTGACCTTGCTTCAAGGTCAAGGTCGCAGGGGCCATAAATGTTGTCAAAAAAACAGCCATTTTTCACATTTTCTCAATTTTCTCTGAAGTTTTTGAGATTGGATACCTCACCTATATATGGTGTATAGGGCAAAGTAATCCCTATCTTTTGATACCAGTTTGATTGACCTTGCTTCAAGGTCAAGGTCACAGGAGCTCTTTAAAGTTGGATTGTATACATATTTTGAAGTGACCTTGACCCTGAACTATGGAAGATAACTCTTCCAAACTTCATAACATTGTAGTACACATGTTATACTTTCATCATGAGACACATTTGGTCACATATCATCAAGGTCAAGGTCACTTTGACCCTTATGAAATGTGACCAAAATGGGGTAGTGAACCACTAAAAGTGACCATATCTCATGGTAGAAAGTGCCAATAAGCATCATTGTGCTTCCTATGTCTTGAATTAACAGCTTTGTGTTGCGTGACCTTGGATGACCTTGACCTTGGGTCAAGGTCACATGGAATTTGGTAGGGAAAATGTGTAAAGCAGTTCTTAGTGCATGATGTCATTGCTAGGTTTAGTTGTTTGACCTTGACCTTGAAGGTCACTTGAAGGTCAGGTCATGAAAAGGTCAAGGTCATGTAAAGGTCAAGGTCAAGCATGTGAGTCGTATGGGGTTTGCCCTTCTTGTTGTAATAAAAGAATGGTTTGTGCATTTGGGAAATGTGTACTGTTTGATAATATGCCATGATACGCTAATTTTGAGAAAAGCCACATGTGCAGCAAAACTGACCACAGAAGCCATTAATATCATTTCATACAACTGGTGTTGATTTATTTCTAGTGAACAGACCCAGCAGAAGCATTATCAGTCTTTAAAAGTACATTTGGAGCCAAATCTTGAATGCAGCGTCACGTAATGTCGCGAGACGCTCAGAAATCATAAAAGTCAAAACTGATACTTTCTGCTGAGTAACCACAAGAAGTATAAACACTAAAATAAACTATAACACTTCAACAGAAACACTGACAGATGATAAACATATCCCTAAAAGTGTTTAAAGTTTGCTAAAACTAGTTAAACATGTTGTTGTACCGGTCACGTGTTACAAAATGTTGATGGACATGAAAATGTTCATAATATTTGAAATAACAACCAGAATGTTATACATACACTAACTTTTCAGTTACAATCTACAGATTGGGTTATTTCTGGAATATGACAACAGAAACAATACCAAAACATGTTCAAAGCAAGTCATAACAGCATTCTACCTGTCACGTGTTACACTGTTGTCAGTGGACATGAAATCATTCAAAATGTCAAAAATGACAACTATAATATTAAATAGACCTTTTGGATACAGTCATATTTTGAAGATTAGGTAATTATGGAACATCAAAACACAAAAAAAGTAACATGACGTTCAAAACAGGTCAAATCTGCGTTTTACCTGTCACGTGTTACATGGAGTCAGTGGACATGAAATCAATCAAAATGTCAAAAATAACTACAATATTCAAATAGACATTTAGAATACATTTTTAACCTAAAGACTAGGTACATCTAAAACATAAAAATGCAATCAAAAGTAATATCATGTTCAAAACCAGGTCAAAATAGCGTTCTACCTGTCTTGCGTTACGCTCTATAGCTGGACAGGAAAAGACTCAATGCACTCAATTAGAATCTGATTATCAAACAGCAAATTATAAAAATTATAATCTTAATGGTATGTGTTAGAAAACATGGCTTGTTTTCTTTTCAAAACATATCTTTAAATAGCAACACAATGAAACAGGAAAAGGGGTATACTTGACAAACATTGATACCATGTCAAAACAACAAACACAATGTGGCACTATCATGAAATGTTAGCCTTCAAGGCAAAGTCATTTAAAGAAGTACAGCTGGCGGCGGTTTGTAGACCACTTGGTGTCCATTTCAATGTTGACTTTCCTTGATTTGTGCAGGAAAACCAGCATATCCTCCCAAGATTCTTCTGGGCAGCTGTCCCAAAAGAATAAGTCCTCGGCCTGACGCATGAACCTCCCCCAGCGAAACGGTCTGGAATCTTTCCAGAACAATTCTAGAAATGTTCCAGAATATTCTAGAATATGACTTCTGGAACCAAAGTCCAAGATTCTGGAATAATGACAGAAGGTTAAATGAGAATTCAAGGGAATATTCTAGAATATATTCTAGAATATTCTAGAATGGTAATGAATGATCTTGAATCTTTACAGACGAAGAAGGAAACACAGTTCTAGAATAATTCTGGAATTATTCCAGATTATTCTGGGATGTTATTCCAGAATATTCTAGAATACTGACAGATAATTCTGGAACAATTCAAGATGAAATTCCAGAAAACTGACTGCACATTCTGGAACAATTCAAGAACAATAATATTATTGAGAAGAATAAAGGTAATAGAGTATTTTGGAATTGTTTAGCAACAACATTCAAACAGAATATTTAGTTAAGAAACAACAAACCAATATCTGTTAAATGTAGATTATTTAATACAGATATTGAAATGGTACATAATGATGATCACTGCATACATAAAGCAAGAATTGCTTACCATAGTTCAGTTGCAACAGTGCACAATGTGTGTATTTCTGAAAAGATTACAATTGCAGATTACATTTACAATAATGATGGAATTCTTTTTTTATACATATAAATAAATCATGATTAACTATTCACAAGTCTTCAGTGTAGTGTCAATGGTTGAGGAAACAATAAAAATAAAACAAAGTAAAAAGAAATGCATATATATATCTAAGCAAAAGCTTAGAAAATGTTTATGAGACAAATAGGGCAAATTTCCTGTATCAAATCTGATTCGTGCTTGCAAACATTATACAACACTTAGATGGCCTAATTCCTATGACATTATAGCTGAGCTTCAGATAACATTCAGTTCAAATGTCAACTGCCTCGGAGTAATCTCCTCTGAAACACTGTGAAGGAGCTAAAACAAGACAGTTTTGATGCTGGTATCCAGCTAGAAAAGGTGGTATATGAATTTCATGTACTTAGTTTGATGGTGTTTGAAACAACTGCACACATCAGATGATATCTGAATCACCAATTAAATTCCATCCAACTGATTTTATCAATCAAATCCCATTCATAATTGTACCTCATACCTTACAATTCTTGTGAGCAGTGAAGAAAGTTATTGGGGACCTAATTGTAGATGCAGGTACCGCCACAGAGAAAGGAATCTCTCTCGATATTGCCTTGGGGAACTTAGTCTCGAAAAGCCACTTTTTCTGTCGCCAAAAATCTTGCTTCTCATGCAAGCGAAGCACACCCATTGCGATGCAGAGACCGATGAAAGTTTTCATCTCAGGAACTGTCACAGGCGCCCATTTGGAGCTGGCAGTCCAGGCAGGAGGTGGATTCTTCTGTCTCTCTCTCTCTCAGCGTCCGAGGGGATGTCAATCTTCACTCCTTGAGCGCGTCGAAAGGCGTGTCGCATACGAGAACGAAAACCTCTCACTCTCGGATCAGGATCCATCTGCACGTGTCGTGTGGCTGTTTATGTCCTCCATCATGTTGGCATCTGGGAATCCGTTGAACAGCGGGACTTCGGTCGCCATCACAGTGCTCCTGCAGCCTCAGGACGACTCCACGGGCACCGCGACAGTCCTGTGAAGCACTGGGCGAATACTCGAGCTCGAGTCGGCGAATGATTCATTTTAGAG
>JAWQFJ010002915.1:2500-15866 GCA_034096865.1 Theodoxus fluviatilis | reverse complement strand
GGATTGAGCAGGGTGGGCGGTACAGGATTGAGCAGGGTGGGCGGTACAGGATTGAGCAGGGTGGGCGGTACAGGATTGAGCAGGGTGGGCGGTACAGGATTGAGCAGGGTGGGCGGTACTGGATTGAGCAGGGTGGGCGGTACTGGATTGAGCAGGGTGGGCGGTACTGGATTGAGCAGGGTGGGCGGTACTGGATTGAGCAGGGTGGGCGGTAATGGATGGTACAGGATAGGGCAGGGTGGGTGGTACAGGATAGGGCAGGGTGGGTGGTAATGGATGGTACAGGATAGAGCAGGGTGGGTGGTAATGGATGGTACAGGATTGAGCAGGGTGGGTGGTAATGGGTGGTACAGGATTGAGCAGAGTAAGCGGTAATGGGCAGTACAGAATCTTAAGAGTTAAAAATTGAATCACTGTTTATACTGTTTTTGACAGATATCATGAATTTCTTTTAAGTTGCTGTTCCACAAGGCATCGACAACATCCAGTTTTACACTAGTGTCCACAGTATGACAAATCAAAACCTTGACAGATCCCTAATGACAATATGAAATCACTGAAAACATTCTATATGACCTCTCTCCTCTACCACGTCCAGTACATGTTATGATGATTTAACACAATCCCACCTTCTTGTTGAAATCTTGCAGCTGTGAGACCGTTTTCTCCACCATGAGCTCCTCATTGTTGGTCAAGTAGACGCAAACCTTTGAAACAAGTGCAATGAGCATTCAACCACTCTGACTGCAAGCAGCTGACAGCACATGGCAGTCAACTGGTGTTACCAATGATATGCCACTTATGTTGAACGATGAGGTTTCCTCTGAGGCCAATAGAAATATGTTGTGGTTATGGTAACAAGGCCCCCAAAATAGGATCTGTAGGTAGGCCTGACTTTTTTGGAGGGGTTTTCAGTGGCTTTGTGTATGTGTGTGTGTGTGTGTGTGAGTGTGTGTGTGTGTGTGTGTGTGTGTGTATGTGTGTGTGTGTGTGTGTGTGTGTGTGTGTGTGTGTGTGTGTGTGTGTATGCTGGTGTGTGTGCATATGCGTGTCCATTAAAGTCATGTATACAATAGATTCATCTGAACATTACTCAATTTTTTTCTTTTGTGAAATATGTTTATTTACTTAAATAGTGCTTAAGGGGAAGATGGGACAGCACACAGCTTTTTGTTTGTTTTTAAATCTTTTTCTCCCCATGATCAAACAAAAAGTTTAGGGTTGTCAGAAAAGAAGAGTTTGTCGAGTTACTGTACCCACAACTATTTTTTGGTTGTTGTTCAGACTAATAATTAGAACTCTACAGGCAGAAGGCAACCACCATTGCTCACTATCTCCTTCATTGCTGGTGTTTTTTTCTATCCCTCTCCAGTAATCGATTTGCCACATGTCTCAAGATCCCACCCACAGTGTGTAAGTGTTTTCAAGGCATGTGAATCTGCACTCTACTGAATCAATGGATTTTCAGCAATGCCAGGTAAATAGAGTGCTGCATTTTACTTTTTCAGCATGCTGTGTAAGTCCATACAATGATATTCTCAACTAAGATCAGATCATGAAAGTGGCTAATTACATCAAAGGCACAGTAAATACAATTTGAATAACATGCAGTGAACTTGCAGTGTTGAAATGCTCAAATTAGTATCTGGCTCATTCTCTGGAAAGGTACACAAATCTGTTACATGGGTGGTGAAATATTTTTCATCAAATATTTGTATTAAAAGTACATATTCAGGTAAAAAAAATGCTTGGACCTATCATCTAGAGTAATACTGGAGCAAGGTCTTTGCCTTTTTCTAAGTAAATGGGGTATGAAGAGGTGCTTGACCACATTGCTAGTTTGTAACACTGGACGCCAAACAGATATTAAATGTGGTCAAATCATAATGGTTTTCAGATAATTTCCTTAAAAAAATGTTGAAAACGACTAATAAACACATCATAAATAGCTTGCAATAGATAACTTATTAATTTTGACATTTGGAACAAAATTAGACACTTTACTTATCGTGTCTTGTTACAAACCAGTTGAACAAAAGCAAAATCCAAATGTTATTTAAGTATTGATGTGCCATCACTATTGCTTGCATATTGGAGAGAAGTAAACAAAGATCTAGAAAGCCTTTTCACCATGAAAGCATCAGGGGAAAAAACAAAACAAATTTTTAACAATATATCTCAAGGATAATCACTAGGTTGTAACAAAGACAACTTCCATCGTGTCTTGTTTACGAACAAGAAAGAACAAGCAATAGATCGACAAAACATGCTATTTTAGTAACAAAACTTTAAATAAAGCTGTAAGATAAGGTAAGGAATAATTTTGGGTCCGGTATGAAGGGTAATGCTGTCCACTTTTATGTTTAATAATATTCACAAGAAACCACACATTTTCAAAGAAATGTTTCAGTTTGACGGATCGAACCGGTTTTCGATCTATTTTCACCTCACAAACTTAGTCAACAACAATCGGTAAGCACAACTAAAGATTAAAAAAGGAATATAGTTTCACATTTAACGATGAGAAACATTACTAAAATCCTGAAATTTCCATCGTAGGCGATCTTCAGCTAGCACACTGGAAGAAATGGCGGGCATTTCTAGTTCGTAACAATGTCGAACGACGTGGACGCCACACATTTGAGTTGACTGTACTGCTTCCCGCGAACGCGCAGTTTGTGAAAACCACACAGGGATCACTCAGTATGTCCTTCCGCGTAGGACCTTTGCAGTTATTCCCCTTGCAGGACTAGTTTGCATTGAAAAATGTAGTCCAGTTGATTGCTGTGTCGTAACGCATTTTGTGGACACAAATTCAGAAATGACGCAATTTCATCTCACTTCTAGCAAGTTTCCCTTCATAAATTTTGTTTTCTATCAAATATGACTCTCTCAAACATTCTGTTTTGAATGGACATGGAATTGGGTCAATTCGTTTGCTTAATATTCTTCCGCCGAGTATATTTACAAAACCTTCGATCGGACACGACATGTTACGAACAAGTCAGCAAAATTAAATCCCTAATTGTTTCACAAATGTGCAAAAAAAAAAAACGTGATCTGTAATCGTCAAGTATGTGTGTAATAGATTAAAATACAACCGTTCTTTTTGGAATTTAACATGAAAATCCAGTTGCAATTGTTATCTGAAAAGTTCTCGTTTTTCCGTGTAACAAACTGGCCAGCTGAAATCGGCACATTTTGTCAACACAACTAGCGATAAAAGCTCGAATTTTACACTCAGCCTTTTCCCATTGCTCATGGTGTTTCTTAATTATGTTTTTTGTTTGTCTACTTGAATAGATTTGGGTCTTATAGTGTAATACTTTTGGTCTGATCAATTTAAGAACGTAACCCCTCCTTGTGTACCTTTCCAGAGAATGAGCCATCTACAAAATCAAAGGGACAATTTCAAACATATTCATATAGAAATATTCATGAAAAAAAAGACAACACATACCTGGACTTTGGTGTCGTTTCTCTTCTTCTCCATGTGCGTTGACACAACATCCAAGTGACGGATTCGAACTGTCATGAAACAACAAAACATTGTCATGAAAACTTTAAGTCTGAAGCAATTCTATTCTTGACTATGTTTGTAAGTGGCACCAATAAATCTCACAATGAACAAGTTTATCAATGCAGAAACTGCACCAGTCCTGGCAGAAATCACAAGCAGACATCCTTGTAAGCAGCTCAGAGGAACACAAGAGCAGTTTGAAGTGTAGTTCTACAAAGAAGTTGGTCAAGGCACGCAACATTTGCAACCCTGCATGAGAAATCCAGTGTAGCTCGCTGGATGCATTTTTGAAAGAACAAGCAAAAATAAGACGGAGAGAGAGAAGAAAGAGGGGGTCAGATCACCGTGAGAAGAAAAAGACATTTAAAAAGTGGGGAAGTGATTGCTCTGAAGAAAGAAACGAATAGCCCATAATCCATAATACTTATCTCTTGATATACATGCATACTCTGCCCTATTGTTACAAAACAACCCTACAGTATTGATTTCAATGTTCTGTGTGTGTTTACATTCTGAAAGAGCTCAAAGAATTTCCAGTTTGGTGGGACAATCAAGTAAATATCTCTCTAACATGGTCAAGAGTACGCAGGTGCTGAGTACGCCAATTTCACTACCCTACCTCAAAACAGAGCCTCTTTCTCCTCACACTGTCAACTCACACAATCCAAACTTGTTTCATGTTGTTGACAAAATCGATGTTTCTGCACATGTGTTTGATGCTTAATAAATCTTCTTCAACTTTGATGTTTTTCATGTTTTGCGCGAAAGATTGAATGCTGTCAGTGAGAGAAAGTGTGACGCTGCGGTGTAAAGTTAAGTTAAGACGAATGCTAACCTCTAATTTGACTAACAATTATGGTTTTATTTCATTTCTTCTTGACCTAGGAGCAAAATATCATTAATAATTGGATGTTGAAGCTGCAATAAAGTTTTTGTGTTGAATAGTTTATCTTTTGTGGCTCTTTTTCTGAATGAGTGGTGGTGTCAAGTTAAGATGAGACTCCAAACTGTCTTCTTCAAATACAACTAAACTAAAGATTACATTCAGTTTTTCTTTTCTGTACAGTTTAGACATCACCTAATGCATCATATTTATGGGAAATGAAGAGTGTATCATTACTCATTTACTGTATCAGAAAGTTTATTTTGAAATATTTGTGTCACACAATACTCAGCACCTCTGTACTCTTGACCACATTCAAGCACAAAATACTTGTTATCAGTCATAAGCCGCATTGCATCTTCGTGAGTGATTACTTCAGTATCCCAGAGATCTTTATCTCACACTCTCCATTCTACAACTGATTCAGGGATGGTCCAAATGTGTCTATCATGATTATCTGTTTGGGTAGGTCAGTCAATAAGCTGCAAATTGCAATAAGATTTAAAAAACCAGGAGCAAAGATGAGAGTAACACTAACAACACACACATGCACGTGCGCTCACACACACACACACACACACATGTGTACATGCACACACATGCATGCACACACACATCCACGCGTGCACACATACACACACAAACACACACATGCAAAGACAGAAACACCGAGACAAATAAGAGTGAGAGAAATCACCAAGGAATCAGAAGTCATCTGGCTTTACCCTTGACTTCATTCTTCACTGTCGGCCAAAAGTTCTACACGACCCAGCAGCAAGGGCAGAGAGCACAAGCAATGCGACACCCACCTTTCTCCCTCGGTTGGTTGGAAGCAGCGTCTATGATACAGCGGTGCCGATACCGCTGCATGAAAACTTGATCTTCCCGGTCTACATCAGCCTGTAGAAGACACACAGGGTGGGTTACAGCGGCATGCAATGCTGGAAAGGGTATCTCACATGATATGTGCATGCAGGCACAAATGCATGCATGAATGCACGCACGCACGCACACACAAACACACACACAATTAAATGATACCCAACTTTCTTCAGGAAACAGGACTGAAATGTGTGTGTGTGTGTGTGTGTGTGTGTGTGTGTGTGTGTGTGTGTGTGTGTGTGTGTGTGTGTGTGTGTGTGTGTGTGAGAGAGAGAGAGACCGAGAGAGAAGATCAGAGTGAGAGTGAGAGAGAGAGAAGAGAGAGAGAGACACAGAGATCGGGAGAGAGAGAACCAAGAGAGAGAGAGGAGACAGACAGAGAGATCAGAGAGAGAGTGTACAGGAGAGAGACGACAGAGGCAGACCAGTGGAGAGACAGAGAGACGTGGCAGAGAGTGAGGCGACATGAGACAGCTCAGCAGAGGAGAGAGAGAGAGAGTAAGTAGGTCGGAGACTGTAAGATGAGAATACGATAGTGAGAGAGAGACAGACAGACAGTCATGACAGGAGCAGATGAGAGTACAGCAGAGAGAGATTCCACGAGACAGCATGGAGAGATCATGAGAGAGAGGAGAGCACAGAGAGATGATACAGACAGACAGAGAGAACTGCAGTTAGAGAGAGATGACAGAGAGAGTAGAGAGAGAGAGAGGTGAAGGAGTGAGAGAAGGAGAGAGGACGTAGAGTGAGAGAGAGAAGCCTCGTAGCTGACCTTAGACCATGGTTCAGGAGAGAGCTCAGAGAGAGAGTAGAGACACAGTGACAGACCGACAGACAGACAGCCAGAATGACAGACACAGACAGACATGGTACCTAAGACAGACAGACAGACAGACAGACAGACAGACAGACAGACAGAGAGAGACAGAGACAGAGACAGAGACAGAGAGACAGAGACAGAGACAGAGAGAGACAGAGAGAGAGAGACAGAGAGAGAGAGAGACAGAGAGAGAGAGAGAGAGAGAGAGAGAGAGAGAGAGAGAGAGACAGAGAGACAGAGAGACAGAGAGAGAGAGAGAGAGAGGAGAGAGAGAGAGAGAGAGAGAGAGAGAGAGAGAGAGAGAGAGACAGAGAGAGAGAGAGAGAGAGAGAGAGAAATTGCCTATGTGTGCATACAGGTAAACATGTGCACACAAGAGCATGCCCTTGCGTCCTTGTGCATGAGTGAATGTGTGACAGCACATCCATGCACACTACACAGCAAAGTGGATACATATACACTGTCACCACACACTACCCAAGCTTCTAAAAGGTAATGATGTAAATATAAAAGGTAATTATGTAAATCTAAAAGGTAATGATGTAAATCTAAAAGGTCATGATGTAAATCTAAAAGGTAATGATGTAAATCTAAAAGGTCATGATGTAAATCTAAAAGGTCATGATGTAAATCTAAAAGGTAATGATGTAAATCTTCAGATCCATGATGCACTGGTTCCATGGCCATCAGCCTTGAGTGGAGGATAGTGGTAGGGAGTGGACATTGGGGGAGTGGACATTGGTGGGTTGCTGGAGTGTCATGGAGGAAAGGGGAGGGGGGTGGGGAGGAGGTGGGGAGGGGGGTGGGAGTTGGGGGGGGGGGGATAGGGGGGGGGGGGATAGGGGGGGGGGGGGGAAGCAAGTATTTTAAATATCTATGTTTGGTGGGAGAGGTGGGAGGAGCAGACATGCTTAGCTAAGGGGCAAAAGGTCAAAGGGGAATGGAGACACCCATCTACTTACTATCTCTTTACCATCTCTTTCAGGGCTGACCACAGGCTGAGCTTGTGTCCACAGTTACTTACTGACCATTACCTGGCTGTGGGTAGGGAATGAGACTTGGGGGAAAGCTAAGGACCTCTCTCTCTCTTTCTCTTCTCTTCTCCCCCCTCTCTGTTTCTCTCTCTCTCACTCACTCTAACACATACACACACCTTCCGTTCTCTTCCTACTCTGAATCCACCAAATTCTGCACTTTTTTTAGGTACACCAGCAGATGGCTGAAGGCAGGAAGAGAAAGTATTGAGTAAGAAATGAAACCAGAGTGAGAGAAAGAGGTGTGTGTGCGTGCGCACGTGTGTGTTAGTATGTGTGTGTGTGTGTGTGTGTGTGTGTGTGTATGTGTGTATGTGTTTGTGTGTGTGTGTTTGTGTTTGTGTGTGTGTGTGTGTGTGTGTGTGAGAGAGAGAGAGAGAGAGAGAGAGAGAGAGAGAGAGAGAGAGAGAGAGAGAGAGAGAGAGAGAGAGAGAGAGAGAGAGAGAGAGACTGTTAGAGGGAGGAAAAGGGGGATTTTCAACAAGTTGGCATTGAAATCGATGCTGGGTTTTGTCTGTGCCTTAGATCTGTTTATTTTCCCTGTAGGCCATAATAGTTTTTTGCACTACTGGTAAACACAATGATATGAAGCACTTGACACACCTCCTTTCTTCTTTTCCACTGACTACACCCTACTCAGTGCCCATGCTAACAGTTCTCTATTTCAAAAGGAGCTCACAATCTTCAAATAACTGCCCACCCCCGCCCCCCATCCCCAAAAAGAGTTGTGGTCAAGGTAACTCTATCAACTCTATTTTTTCTGTCCACCCTAAACATGTTATTCTATTATCCCTCCAGGTTTACTGGAGGTCCGACAGACTTTATCTGTGTGTCTGTCTGTCTGTCCCGACTTAACGGCTTATATCTCAAAAACTACTGGACGGATTTCCTTGACATTTTGCACACTAACTGGAAGTTAGGTCCGATTGAATGTATCAAATTTTCAGAATCAAGGCTTGAAGAGAAAGTGGTTTTTTAAGGTCGTACACTCGAGAGCGCCTCCCCAAATGCTCGATTCATGGAATGGCCAATCTGTGACGTCATCAACAACGTGACGTCATTTGCGAGTAGAGTTTTGATAAGGATGAATTTTGAGAACATTGGTGAAAGGATAAAGGATTTTGTACGATGCAAGTGGTCAATTGATGGAATGGCGACCCACTCCACAGCCACGTCTCTTTCTCGCTGTATCTCGCATGGTAACAGATGCGCAGACGGCAAAATGGCTTCCGAATGAACGCCGACTAACTCATTGCATTGTAATATTCTGGACAGCATTTGTGTCTCATTTTTGCCAGACAGTGAGAAGATTTCTCAGACTGTGATAGACAGGGGTATGAATAAATACTATTCATGTTATTTAGACGAAATTAAGATCTATTAGCAAGCGGATTAAACGGTGGAGGTGACAGCTCGGTGCTTCAGATCAATGTGGAAAAATTTAAGCAGCACATTATGTATCGACTTTCTTTCGATCTTGACGCTGCTAAGCAGAAGATGAACCATCCTCATTGCTCGTGCAAGGCTGGGTAAGTGTTGTTGGGTTTTTAATCATGTATCTGTTACGTGTTTGATGGAGTAAGCTAAGCTCGTATTCCAAAATTTTATAACCTACACTTGAAGTGTTGTGTGTGGAGCCAAAAAGCTTCCGCAACTGTCCTTCGCACTGACTGTCCTATGCACGGACTGTCCTTTGCATTAACTGTCCTTCACACTGACTGTTCTATGCACTGACTGTCCGATGCACTGACTGTCCTATGCACTTTCACACTGACCAGTGCACAGAATGACCGGCATGTGTCCGAAGCACTGGTGAGCGCGACATGTCAGTGTGAAGGACAGTTAATGCAAAGGACGGTCAGTGCAAAGGACAGTCCGTGCATAGGACAGTCAGTGCGAAGGACAGTTGCGCAAGCTTTTTGGCTCCACACACAACACTTCAAGAGTAGGTTCTACAATTTTGGAATGCGAGCTTAGGTTACTCCATCAAATCAAACACGTAACAGATAAATGATTTAAAAAAAACACTTATACAGCCTTGCACGAGCAATGAGCAGTAATGTTAAATTTCAAATGCAGATCTGAGACTCACCCCCGCACAGACTCCTTTGCTTTTATTCAGCCGGTTGAGATTTAGCTGCTCGTGTGGCCACGGAAAAGAACGTTATAAATGCTTTACAAGCACTCCGCCACATCAATTCTCTCTCAGCTGGTAGAGCGTTAGACTCTTGGTCATGCATGACCAGGTTCGATTCTGCGCTGAAACTTTTTTCTCTATCTTTTTTCGAGAGGTTGTGGGTTCAAACCCGACCTGGTTTTTTATGTTTGTGTGTGTGTGTGTGTGTTTTCCCCCTCTTTTCTCGAGAGCTTGCGGGTTCAAACCCGATTAAAAAAAAAAAATAATGCCAAAACCTGGAGGTTCAGCGCCAGCGGTTTTTATCATGCACACAAAAATAATCAAGAAAGAGAAAGAAAGTGGTGCTAAACAGCAATCTGCATGCTGTCCCATCTTCCTTGCCTTCTGAGCACTCAAGGAATCCACTATTTAAGTTTTTTTAAGCAATTTCAATTAAATAAAGTTTGTTTTGTGTTCAATCAGGTCTCATCTAAAAGAAGAAGAAAAATAAGTTCAGGCTGACCTACCAAACCTTTTTTGTGTGTGGTCATGTTACCTTATTGTTAACCACAACTTTAATGTCCCCCCATTCCCCCCAAAATATTTGTGGTTAAGGTAATATGGCAACAACAACAAAATACATGTAGCATCTGTAGGTAGGCCTGACTTTTTTGTGTGTTTAAGGAGGCCAGATTAAGAATAAGACTGTGTGTGTGTGTGTGTTTGTGTGTGTGTGTGTGTGTTTGTGTGTTTGTGTGTGTGTGTGTGTGTTTGTGTGTGTGTGTGTGTTTGTGTGTGTGTGTGTGTGTGTGTGTGTGTGTGTGTGTGTTCTAAAGGGTGTATACAGTTGATTCATCTGAACGTAAATCAAAATTTCTTATTAGCTGATAACCCTTTCTTACTTAAATAGTGCTCATATTGCAATTTGCATAATTTACATTTGTATTCTATCTCTTTTTCTTCTTTATCTTTTCCATTATGAACAAAAAAGTTTGGGGTCGGTTGGAAAAAATTGGGTCAGTCGGGTTATTCTATTTTAAAAGTCATCTAACATTTTCTGACATCACATCAGTACTACCCAAAATCTCAGTTTTCATTCATTTTTCTATATTTTTCAGAAGATAACCATGGTTAGATATGCCTATTCGTATTACAGGAAGTTATCAATCATTTGTACAAAGTGTGTTTCTGGCTAATTTGAGAGCATCACAATGGTAAATATTCATGAAGTATAATTGTCCTACCATTTCATCAGCACACAATCTTCTTTGCTGTGATAGATGAATGTGACAACTGTTAGAGTTGGTAGAAATTTGTGCAACAACACTCTTACTAGTTATCATTCTTGATTTTATCCTTCCAAAATCTGTCATGATTGAGTAATGTTGCCATAACAATCAAAACGACAGGATCAAAATTTCCCGACAATCTGGGCATAAATGGTTCACAGTGTTGAGAAGGTGAACCAATCTGACAGGGCTGCTCTCCTCCTGGGAAGGGGCGATCTGTGATTTCACCAGAACCTTTAAATTTTCATGTCAATTTTTCAGGGGCATTCGAACAAGCTAATCCTACTCACATGATAATCTTTTACATCGCCTGTTAAATCATAAATCTAGGAGATCAATCTGCGTTTCCCCCCCGGTTCCATTCAATGTTTCGATTGGCAATTTGTTCACATTCAAACCTTGTTGAAACGCACGCTGTCATTTGACACAGACTGACTAGAGTGTTGATGATTACTGGGAAGGCTTGTATTGCATCGTATTACAATTCATCAACTTCGTCGGAGCTATTAGCTAGTTTCTGTGGACTATCGTTACCTGCACTGCATGTCTAAGGGCGATTCTAGGCGATCTGTTACGTATTTTCATGCTAAAACAACGATACAAGGTACACCGGTGTAGAACATAGTGGATCGTCGGCCATTTTGAATTGAAGTCATATGGCGAACTGTCACGTCTAAGGCCATTACATTACCTTCGCTAACTTGTCCGCAAAGCGTTTCTCCAGCGATTCGTAGTGCTCCGTGACCCGTACTCTGTCCCGTACTGCAAGGGCTGGATGGTGGATGGCGAGGGTGAGCACGAGAAAAATTTCTTCCACGCTCCTCTCGTCGGCATCTTGAGCGTAGAACTGCTCCACTGCAGCTTCGATCCAGTCGCACAGTGTATTTGCAGACTTGGTGTTGTCTGAATGCAGCAGTGACAGCTTGACAATCAGCTGAGCACGGATGAGTTCTGCTGCAGAATCCTTATCCACTTCAGTGCGATTATTTGCCTTGTTCTCCGCCTCACGGAGGCTCTGGAAGTCTTTCCCACAGAGCTCCTCTAGTACCGATCCGAAGAATCGGAGCTCCAGTGGGATGCACGTCTGGAATAACTCACAGATAACATCAATCCTTTTCCATGAAGCCAAGCCATGAAACCAAGCACACACATCCTTCAAACTCACCATCGTACCGTAGAAGGATTGTTATTTCCTGCCCTCCGCAAAATGTGTGAGAATCATACCTAATACATCAATCCCAGAGTGTCGCCATGTAGAGATTATTCCGAGAAAACATGGAAAGCTGCACGGTACATACGGGCACTACGCTGTGTATCAACTCGTAGAAATCAGATTTCTCACGATGTAATAAACAATAAAATCCAGGTTGACCGAAATTCGATGCAATGAGTCGATGGTTTTACGCTGATGTCCAGGCAAGTAGCAGCGAAGGCTCCCTTTGCCTGCCTTGCTCTGTTCGCCTACGGAGATGAGTGACAAGTGGAGTCGTTTCGATGCACTCTCTAAGTATTTCTCGTCTTCAATGAGTTCGAACCTTGTGGTAAATCTTTAAAATGTTATTGCTTCACGTATAATATAGTGACGGTATTGTTTACAAGAAATATTCCATTAAATTAGATTATAAAATATTTGCATTATTCCGTTTTGGGTTCTCGAACAGGATTATGTCCCTTCATTAGTTGTGCAACTTCAAACCTGTGATTCAGGCGCCTGAAAGTTAGTAGGGCAGCCCGAGGGGGGTGGGGGTGGGGGACACTAATCCTGCAGCCAGCGCTTGTCACGTGTCAATGTGTCTGGATTTATTCCCTTTCTGCCTTAGTATCTACTCTTAAAATCTCAAATGTGCGGAACCCCACCATCCCTCAGGCCCGTTGAGTGCTTCATCACAGTTGTTGCCAATAACTATATAGCAGTTTCAGTTTTTTGCCAGCTCTTACTAATTACTAAATTTCTTTCTGCCTCTCTGCCTCGTCTCCCGTTTCTACGTCTCTGCTTCCTTTTATCTCATTCATCTCTGCTCCTGTCGCTGCATTCCCCACCTCCATCTCTCTCTCTCTCTCTCTCTCTCTCTCTCTCTCTATAGCTTTCTCTCTCTCTCTCTCTCTCTCTCTCTCTATCTATCTATCTATCTATCTATCTCTCGATATCTCTCTCTCTCTCTCTCTCTCTCTCTCCATGCATGTCTTTGTCTGCCTGCCTGCCTGCCTGCCTGCCTGCTTGCCTGCCTGCCTGTCTGCCTGCCTGCCTGCCTGCCTGTCTGTCTGTCTGTCTGTCTGTCTGTCTGCCTGCCTGCCTGCCTGTCTGTCTGTCTGTCTTATAATTCATTCATTCATTCATTCATTCATTCATTCACTCATTCATTCATTCATTCACTCGATCATTCATTCATTCATTCATTCATTCATTACTTTTTATTTTGGAGTGTTTTGTTCTTATTGTTGTTGTGGTTGTTGTTTGTTTGTGTGTGTGTGTGTGTGTGTGTGTGTGTGTGTGTGTGTGTGTGTGTGTGTGTGTGTGTGTGTGTTAATTGGGGGGTTAGAGGGTTGGTTCTTTATTCTACATTCATGAGGAAGATTAATACAACAAACCTGACCAGATCACGACACATGGGATTGCGAAGTGTAGAGCAGAGAAGTCTCCGGTGCGTTACCTAGGCATATGATAATTATGCTAGTCAAGGACAATTGAAATGGCGTTTCCGGTCTGGTTTGAAAGTCATCGCTGTATCGGCAAAAAAAAGCAGGCAGTATCGATCTGGTTTTGGAAACAGATTATCGATCTGGTTTTGGAAACAGATTATCGATCTGGTTTTGGAAACAGA
>JAWQFJ010002914.1:235278-247778 GCA_034096865.1 Theodoxus fluviatilis | reverse complement strand
TTTGACGCCCAGCTGCGCAGCGCTGAGTTAAGATATTCGTGATCTGTAAACGGGATCATAAAGAAGAATGAGTATCCTTTCCGAGCATATGTATATGGTTACTCAATATTTACTCGTTCAGCTTTTGTAGCAAATTTTCGTACCGCTCCTTAACATATTTTGACTAGTGTATTACGAAAATCACTGAAGCTGGAGTAACAAGAAGTCAACTTCAACTCATGAATACCCTAGTTAATCGCCTCTTTAACGAATCCTCTAGTGAGACACGGTGAGTCTATTCATATCCCTAAACCACAGGAGGGGAAAAATTTAATTAGAGAGCACTCACAGGGCGCAAAACTCCGCCAAGACTACTTCAGCAGTTGTGATGTCAGAGCTGAACTGCGCAAGAGGTGCCCATAGCAGATTAACCTGCTCGCTCGCCCTCTCCCACTGAGTCATAATCCCGCGCGAGGCTAGAGCGAGGCTAAAAATAGACTGGCATCCGGCGCACGCAGGCGCTGCTCTGTTCTGGACGTAGTGGTAAGATTTCTGTTTGTGGTTGTTATTTCAAAGTGAGATAACAGATAACCCCCAAAATTTTATAGATTTTTCCTTGGGTGAAACACTGACCCTGCACCAAATTTCAGCAGAATCTGTTTTGAATTTTTAACAGTTACTTTGGTGAATTACGAACGAACGAACTAACCGATGCAAAAACATAACCTCCATGGCGGAGGTAATAAGCAGCTGTAATTAGCCTATGTGCGCCCTCAGGACAAGCTTAGTGCCTAAACACAAATATTGCTTGTCTATTTCCATGTGATCCTTTTGTTGTTGTTGCTTGTACATCTTTAAAAAAAAGTGTAGTTTTAAACAGCAACTCATCATCAATATCTGTGTCTCAAATCGCTTTACACTTTAACTCCTGGGCCCGTATTCACAACGGCGATTTATCGGCGATTTATTTTAACTCCGATTTATCTCTAAGTCTAAACTCAGACGATTTCAACTGCCTGTTCCGCTCTCCCTTGGCTGGAAACCAGTATATATAGCAAAGCGCAACCTAGGATCCTCTGACGAGCGTACCTTATCTAACCGATCAAGATAACGTGGGGCTAGGGGATAAATTGAGTGTTAAAAAGATAAATCGCCGTTGTGAATACGGGCCCAGGTCAATGGGCCGCTTGATCAATCCTTCACATCCCTCACAGCTGTTGTTGGTAATTCGTATTTGAATTCTCTTCGTAGTTCCGAATTATTTGCTATTTTGAGAGAAGTGGCCGGGTGACGCTCATTTAACAGCTTCAAGTGGCCAGCACAGACGATTTTTTTTTTCTCTCGATTTTTAGTTAAAGTGTCGAATTGCTTCCTGGGCACGCTTGACCAACAGCTTATCGCACTCCCCTAGATCAGGAAACACAAGTTGTGGTTGTCGTAGCTCGACCGACTCCTATTTTTCTGCCGACCCTAAACTATTTTCGATCATGCACAGAGAGAAAGAGGGAGGGAGGGAGGGAGGGAGGGAGGGAGGGAGGGAGGGAGGGAGGGAGGGAGGGAGGGAGGGAGGGAGGGAGGGGGGGACTGAGGGAGGGAGGGAGGGAGAATAAAAGAATTTAATTTGACGGTAAACAACGAACTGCATGCTGTCCTCTCTTCCCTGCCCTGTGAGTACCAGGGAATCCACTAAGTTTAAAAAAAGTATTTTCAGTGAAAGAGCTTGGTTGTATGCTCATTCTGGCCTCTTCTAGAGTGAAAAGAAAAGGTTCAGGCCCACCTACCGACCCTATTAATAACTTTTTGTTGTTGTTGACATGTTACCTGAACCACAACTTTTTACTTTTTCTTTTCTTTCTTCTTCTTTTTTTTTTCTTTTTTTTTTGGGGGGGAGGGGGGGGGGGAGGCTAACACAAGCTTTAACCGTGCGACTCTCATGCACGTCCCTCTATGGGTAGGGGGTAAGAATAAACCCACCGTGTCTCCTTCCCGCGATTCCTAAAAGGCGAACATATAGGGAAATCGTGACTTGACATGCTCACACTCTCACAAGTTCCCGTGATCGTGATCAATGAGCTTTTGTAGCCTACAAAGGCCGACAGGCCGTGAGACCTCATTCATTCACTTTCTTGTGAAGAGACGCCTCACTATGAGAGAAAGGCTGCACCACGTGATTTTCACCTTTTGTCAATAATGTAAAGAAGCTATTTGATAGATGGCACCAGGGCTCTCTTAATCAAGTAAATGCTTGGTTTGTTGGAGATAGCGCGACTGTCTTTTCCTTTTTTATCAACTTTTCTTCTACGCTTGATTGAAAGGGGAAGTACTGGTGGAAATAAATAATAGATATCTACATTTTCAATGGCGATTGTGAACAGTTGTAGCACGGAACTTGTGACTTAATGCCTTACTTCCTATAACTCAAAGGTTACAAACCAATAGCGAATTTGCGAATGTAACTTGGGATTCCATGACTATCTTACTGGTAGAAAACGCTAAGACCAAAACATTGCAGAATTAGCGGAAACCACAAACAGTAAGGGTTATCGTTGAGACTCCAATACAAAATTACTATTCATCGGAACTGCTAGTTGACTGAGAGGGTGTTCTGCAGTGGCTGTAGCTTTGAAAACGGTGGGGCTACCCAGCTATATGTGAAAGACTTCTCCTTTTTCTTCCCATGCAGGTCCTGCCATTGAGTACCTGCGTGGCTACGCCAAGGACCTTGGTCTGGACTTGAAAACGGTGGAGGTGGGTCTGCAGAGATCGTGTCTCCTTGGTGTGCTTGTGTCTTGCCCCTTATTTTCTCTGCCAAGGCGGTTATGTTTTGGGGCGGTTAGCTAGTTTGTTCATTCGTTCGTTTGTTAGTTATTTGGCAAAATGACTCAAAACGTTCAAAGCGGATTCAGAGGAAATTTGGCGCAAAATCAGCGTTTTACCAAAAAAATAATCCATTAAAGTTTGGAGGTTATATGTTATCTGATTTTGGAATTACGATATTTAAATAAACCCATATTTTTCCCCTTCCCAGAGATTAAACCACGGCACTGCGCCTCGCACATCGTCAAAACCCAAAGCATGCTTGCCCATCTCCGCCTGTCTAAAGACCTAATTTCGACAAGCAAGCAGAGGCTGAGGGGCTGACCATGTACTCATGCAAGAGGGGAGAACAACGCTGTGTCGTAAATCTGCCCGTGCGTGTAATTCTGTGTGTGCGTGAATGGTTATACTTGGTAAACAGTTTCGATGCACCTACCCCTCTGTGTGACTGCGTTAGCCTTGGTTCAACGTCTACGACGCGCCAAAGTAAAGAAACAACCCATCCCTTCCATCTTGTCTCAAATTTCGTTTTGGAATTACAACCATAAGCAGAAAGTTCATAGGTCAGGCCTAGCCTTTGCAGCGAGCACTGGTGTGTGCTGCTGGATGCCCTATTTTAGCCCCTCCCCAGCCTTGTGCAAGATCATGACAGCAACCGCAGAAAACGAGCGTCTGGGTTTCAAGGTCGTCCTGCTGTGGTCACCTCTCGCAATGTTCAGCTTTGACACCTCCACCACCGTGCATTACTTGCACCTCGACTGCATCCGTGGCCTTCCAGTTGAGCCTCTCGTTATCGTGCACACTGGACCAGGTTTGGCGAGTGCCCAAGTGAATCTCAACTGCATCACATCGATCTTTTGCCGTTGGCACTGCTCCGTATATCGTTCAAAAAGTTGTTGAAATGTATTTCGTGCTGTCGCACAGCACAGTGACGTAACAGTGGCGCTTTAACCCAGTGATGAAGACATTTGCATGCAGACATTTCTCGACCAGGAAGTGCGGTATCGGTTGCGACACTGATCCTTCAGGTGAATCCTTAAGCAAAGTGCTTGACCTGTATTGCATTTCTTCTCCTAGGAATAAAACAAGGTACATTGTATAGGATGCTGAAATCTGGCATTCGGTAAGTAAGGTAATCAAACCAGATTTCGATTTGATGAGCTTTGATAAACCAAAGGATTTCTAAAGTGAGGTATTCAGCATATATCAGACATCGCGATCAATGAATCTACACTATTTCATCATTGTTGGAGTTATTCATTTGATCTTCGGCGTGCCGAGGAGGTCTGATAGAATAATAATGACAATGTTAATAAACACCAACAATAACAACAACAACTATAACAAGAACAACGACGACGACGATGTGAACAAGAACAACAACAACAATAAAAACGCGAAGAAAACAACCATGACGACAAGAGTAATAACGACGAAATGACGGTATGAATAACAACAGCGAGAACAACAACAATGAAGACAATGACGGCATGAATAACAACAACAATATTAACGACGACGACGATGAGCAACAACTAAATTACAAGATTTATTCATGTTTACGCGAACGAATGTGCGGAAGGAGACTTTAAGCTTTAGTCGTCTGTCGTCAGTGGCGACATTTCTAGCCACAAGGCAATGTTGCTTGAAGCTGAGGTAGGCTGACTAAAGAGCTATAGACGCATACAGGGAGTGGAGATTGAAGGTGCAGACTGACCTGCAAATCGGTTGAAGACTACGAGATTATAAGCGGAACCCGTAACCGAGTTCAACCCCTTCATTGCTCCGTATCTTAGATAGAAGACTTTACTTGTTCTGCACCTACTTATGCTACCTCTTTCCCCCATCCAGCTGTCACTAAAACTAGATCACGTCTTCCTCTGGACCCGGACACCCTCATACAACACAGGAACCCTGACATAAAGGACTTTCTGTTGAGGGTTGCCATAGCGCCAAGACGCATAAACCGCCACCAAAATGCAGGGGAAGCAAGGCTGAAGTACGAGAAACAGTTATCGAGAAAACGCTGAGCAAAGTTATGAGCGCACTCAAGTCACGTATACAGTTGCCTTATATTTACGTCACTGTTAACAATTTACGATTTAATCTATGAGCATGCTTTTCTGGAATATGCATAAATGAATAAATCATGAATAAATAAATAATAAACGAATGAATGAATGAATGAATGAATGAATGAATGAATGAACGAATGAATGAATGAATGAATGAACGAATGAATGAATGAACGAACGAATGAATGAATGAATGAATGAATGAATGAATGAATGAATGAATGAATGAATGAATGAATGAACGAACGAACGAATGAATAAATGATTGGATAAATAAATAAAACTGTGGTAAAATATCTCATTTTGTCACCTTTCGTATTTTAG
Organism: Theodoxus fluviatilis; assembly: GCA_034096865.1. Classification (NCBI taxonomy): domain Eukaryota; kingdom Metazoa; phylum Mollusca; class Gastropoda; order Cycloneritida; family Neritidae; genus Theodoxus; species Theodoxus fluviatilis. The sequence goes on along the minus strand of JAWQFJ010002914.1, from coordinate 242,583 downwards.
CTTTGTTTACTCATGCACAGTCACAAATACTTTTAGCGATCAGTTGGAGGAGTTTGCATTGGCACGGTTAGTCGGACAGTCAGCCATCAGTCATGGAGGCACTGTCATGCCAGCTCATGATGGAGCTCATAGTGGGTGGTCAATAATCCACGATAGCAATGTTGTCTCTCCCGGCCGCTATTTTGAAGCATTGGTGAAATGTGCATTATATCATCTGTGTGGAAATCAAAATTACCTTCACAGGTCTTTTTCCATAAAAGTCTAGACTGAAATAAAACAGGACTTTTCACCAGGAAAATGTTATGGGGGTTCACGTTAGGGTTTCATTCTTTGGCCATAATTATATGCCGGACATTAGCGTAGCTAGTTTCGCGTTCATCCGTAGCATCGCCTCTTGTAAGGGTATGGATTAGTGATGAATGTCGATTTGTGGTAATTGTGTTCTAAGAAACCCTTGTGCTGACGATGTTCTGATGTCTCGTCACTTTATTGTTGTCATAACGTAACCTACGTTATCTGTATTACTTTTTGCACCTTTATTGGCTTTTCTTCAACTAAGGAAGGTGTGTTTTACCGTATGCAATGTTTGTTTCTCATTAGTCAACATCCATAAAAGGATATATACCCTATACCGGACCTTTGCAGTGTGGTTGTAAATGGCACCTTGCGATTACGTTTTGTTTATACTGTAATTAGTTTGGTCTCCATAATGTATTTTACTGTGTTCACCCAGTAACATGTGCCACGGGTTGGTTTCGTTGTAAATTATAGAATGTAGGTTGTATTGTGTACTGTAAACAGAATGCAGGGTGCGTCACACTTTGAGCAATGAAACGCTACCGGTATCCTGTCTTCTGTGTAACGTGAGCAGTTTGCACCAACTGATGTCATACAGTAGACATGCATTGTGCAGTATTCTCAGAAGATCGCATTGTGCTGTAGAATATGTGAGCGGAAAGCTGACTGGTGCCATGTACAGTGCAGTGAGAGCTGTGTCGTCCTGCAGGTGGCCCCGTCCAAGCCATTTGCTGTGATGACTTGGCTGGGGACGAAGCCAGAGCTGCCCAGTCTGATGCTGCACTCCCACATGGACGTCGTGCCCGTCTTCCCCGTGAGTTGATTCACCCAACGACAACGACAGTGAGGACGACGATGATGATGACGACAACTATGATGACGAAGACGACGAAGACGATAATGATCATAATGACGTTGTTGATGGCAACGACGATGATGACAAGGATGATGATGACAAGGATGATGATGATGATGATGATGATGATGATGATGATGATGATGATGATGATGAGGAGGAGGAGGAGGAGGAGGAGGAGGAGGAGGAGGAGGAGGAGGAGGAGGAGGAGGAGGAGGAGGAGGAGGAGGAGGAGGAGGAGGAGGAGGAGCAGAAGCAGCAGCAGGAGGAGAAGGAGCAGGAGGAGGAGGAGGAGGAGGAGGAGGAGGAGGAGGAGGAGGAGGAGGAGGAGGAGGAGGAGGAGGACAATTATACAGCAGCGAGGATAGCGATTGTAGTTAAAGGAAGATGATAGAAGAAAAGGGCATCGCAGATATATTGACGATATTGATAACGACGTGACGGCCTGTCGATTATTCAGTCCACTTATTCTTCCACCCATTTGAATTCCACTGTACGCACCCATGTCCATCTACCTATTCATCTATATCTTCATCCATCATCTATCCGTCCGCCCATCCACCTTTCCATCAATTTACCCATCCCTCCCCCTCCTTCTCTCCACCTGTTTGCCCGCCCGTCCGTCTGACCATCCATCCATCCACCCATCCACCCTTCCCTCCCTCCCTCTCTCTCTCCACATTTACCCGCCCGTCCTTCCGACCATCCATCCATCCATGCATCCATGCATCCATCCATCTATCCACCCATTCATCTACCCATCCATCCATCTATTTGCCCGCCCGTCCTTCCGACTATCCATCCATTCATCCATCTACACGTCCACATCTATTCATCCGTCCATCCATATATCTATCCATCCACCCACCTGTCCATCCACCCATCCATCCATCTATCCATCCATCCATCCATCCATTCATTCATCCATCCACCTATCCCTCCCCCCTCTCTCCACCTGTTTGCCCGCCCGTTCTTCCGACCATCCATCCATTTATCCATCTACACGTCCATTTATTCATCCGTCTATCCATCAATCCGCCAGTCCGTCTATCCATTCGTCTGACTTCATCTTTTATTCCGTCATTCCATAATGAAACCGCTGCCGCGTGCCTCCACAGGAATACTGGTCGGTGGATCCGTTCAGTGCCCACAAGACGGAGTCAGGTGACATCATCGCCAGGGGTTCCCAGGACATGAAGTGTGTGGCCATCCAGTACGTCGCCACTCGATCTTGCACTGTCGTCATGCATTCTCGCATGGTCTTTGTTCCTTCTTGAAAATCTCTGATGGTCATAGCGTTAATCTGCGACGTTGACGTGTTCCGCTCTGCAACAGCAGTCAGTTGGTCGTCTGTGCACGAATGTTGTTGGGTTGTTGTGGTGGTTTTTTTTCAAGATCGCTCACAGCCAGTATACTATTGATCTATTATGTTGAACATTTTCTGTAATAACAATGAATCGAATGGAAAATGTTGGTCAACTAATGTAACTTCGTGGGGAAATGAGGTGATGGGATTTGGTAGTGGATAATCATGACTTAGTTATATTTTTGAGTAGGTTCCTGGAGGGAGGGAGGGAGGGAGGGAGGGAGGGAGGGAGGGAGGGAGGGAGGGAGGGAGGGAGGGAGGGAGGGAGGGAGGGAGGGAGGGAGAGGAGGGAGGGAGGGAGGGAGGGAGGGAGGGAGAGAGAGACAGAGACAGAGAGAGAGAGAGACAGAGAGAGAGAGAGAGAGAGAGAGAGAGAGAGAGAGAGAGAGAGAGAAGTGGGGGTGAGTGTTAGGTTTAGATTCTAAGGAGCCTTGACTTTGCAGATACCTGGAGGCCATACGGAAACTGAAGGAGAATGGGAAGACGTTTCCTAGGACCATTCACATCACTTTCTCTTCTGGTAAACAGACGCACACTCTCTGTGTTTTCGTAATGCTTCATAACGATGAAGTATTTTTTGTAGACATGCACTGAATTAAGCATCCTCTGTTGCAGTTGAATAGGATTTTGTGCACTACAGTGTAAATCATTGCATAACTTTTCCATGTGGTCTTGTGTGCGATACAAAAGAAATTATTGCAGTTTTATTAGAGGTTATTGTGATGCAGTTTGCCGGAGTACACAGCAAAACAACGGAAACAATTCTAACAGATTGATACAAACTAACTGTAGCTGTGCCTCTGCATGGTTGGTAACTTTACTCACTCAGTGCTGTGGTCAGGTATTGGTCAAATGCGTGAATACTAGAGGCATATTCACTGAAATGGTTAATGCTGTCAACGGATTGTAGTGTGGTATTCACTAGGGGCATTGACATAATTTTGTTTATATTTTCTAGATAAATTGACACTACTACTGAGCAGCATTAGTTACTAGTCAAATAATGCTCCAAACTTCGTTGCTCAATCTTTACTTTGTGGACCTTACTGTCCCAATCATGTCATTTTCAATTAATAAATCTGCGTTTTATTGGGGCTTTTCAAAGTCAAGTTAACAGAAATGCTTTATACTTTTTAAAATAATTTTTTGATTGCCTGTCTGTTTAACCGTCCATCCATCCATCCATCCATCCATCCATCCATCCATCCATCCATCCATCCATCCATCCATCCATCCATCCATCCATCCATCCATCCATCCATCCATCCATCCATCCATCCATCCATCCATCCAATATTAATTTATTTATTTACTTACTGATTGTTTTGCAACTTTCGTTGCATTTCACAGGGACGAGAAGTTTGCTTTAGTGAAAAGTTCTAATGTTTCTTTCAGACGAGGAAGTGGGTAGCCTACCCATGAAATTGTTCACGACAGGCAAAGACTTCCAAGCTTTGAACGTTGGATTCGCCCTTGATGAAGGTAAGGGCTGCTGATGCTGGATATAATCAGTGATGCCAATCTTCTTCTTCTCAAACGCCGTCACACTTGGAGATCAGTTCCTGCATTGAAGTGTGCTGTCCTGCGCAGTTGGTCCAGCGGTCCATACAGTATTTCGGCCACAGCCACTGGTTGTGGCCATAACTCTTCTCCTAGTGTGTGTGGTGATTTCTGCAGTCCTGGAGAATATGCTGAAAAGTCTCTTTTGCTTCTGCACAACACCATGTCGACTTTGGGGAAAGATGGAGTTTTCGGTGCATGTGGTATCTCAGACTGCATTGCCCAATCCTCGGTCAGACGATTGTCACTTGTTCTTGTCTGGATAGCTGGTGGTAGCTGTCCTTTGGCTGTGTCCAGTTCAGAGATTTATTGATGGTAATCATCTCTGTAGAGGAGACATCATTGTTTTTTTGTTCTTCCTCTGCTACCATGTTGACTACTTTGTCAGCTTCTTAATTTCCGTTTACTCCAAAGTGTGATAAAATCCATTGTAGAGTTGTTCTGAGAAGTGATGCCAATGACGATGAACCATTTTGCAAAGAAAGAAAGGATGAGTTGACACTAAGTTTTTAAAGCGACACATATTTCTTTTGATTAATGCTCCATTTTCAAGTAGACCCAAGTAGGCAAGTATCATTTGGTTTGATGCTATGTTTCACTCTCTGTTAGAGATTACCTGGTTTCCTCTGCTGCTGCTGCTGCTGCTGGATTAATGTATGAACCTTAGACCGCTGTTGCATTTTGGCTGAGTTGCTAGTGGAGGTTCATTATCACAAGGAATGAGGTTTTTCCGGAATATCACATGAACGATCAGAACGAGTGACTAGACGGCTGATGAGTGCATGCTTGGAGCGCATGTATACGAGTATATCTGAGTTAATGACTTAATGACGTAATTGGATTAATTTTGTCTAATATTTCACCAGAGACGCTAAACAAACACACAAACAAACACAATTAATAACCAACCGATCAATATGTTGGATAAACCAGGACATTGCATAATGTATTAGGGCAGTTTTTGCTGCATACGTCCAAACATCAGGGAATTAAAGTCGATTGTGTGTGTGCCAAGCCATCTAAACAGTACGTCTGACAAACCGTTCTATCTGCAGGTATTGCCAATCCTGGGGAAGAGTTTCGTGTCTTCAATGCTGAGAGATCCATTTGGTGTAAGTCTTTTTCTGCCAATTAATTTGTGTGTGTGTGTGCTTCTGTGTTTGTGTGTTTGTGTGTGTGTGTGTTTGTGTGTGTTTGTGTTTGTGCTTGTGCTTGTATGTGAGTTTGTGTGTGTGAGTGTGTGTGTGTGTGTGTGTGTGTGTGTGTGTGTGTGCGTGCGCGCATGTTTGTGTGTGTTACACACAAGATGCAACTGACGTCATCTTTGCAGAACGAAGGACCTCAGTGATGGTGTGTTTGTGTGTGTATGTTTGTGTGTGTGCTTGTATGTGTGTTTGTGTGTTTGTTTTTGTGTGTTTGTGTGTGTGTGTTTGTGCGTGTGTTTGTGTGCTTGTGTGTATAGGTTCGTGTATCTGCACGCGTGCGTTTTCTGTGTACTTGTGTGTTTGCGTATACGAGCAAGTGTGTGTATGTGGTTGTTCGTGTATTGTGTGCTTACGCATTCTTATAAACGTGTGTGCAAACTTGCTTATTTAACATTTGAATGTGTCATCAACCATGAGGTGATGATGATTTATTATAAGACCAGTGTTCATTAAATTTGTGGCTGTAAAAAAGTTGCACGTGCGTCTGTCTTTGACAGTAGATTAGCTCTGTAGGCAATGGCGTTTCGATGTGGGAAACGATTTACTATATCTGACGTGTCATGCAGAGAGTGGGGAAGTGCTCCTGAAGACCTGATAAGCCGTGTAGAAGTGATCAAAGAAATAACTGACAGTCGAAGGCTGCATCCCCCAAACCGCGCACTTTTGCTTGTGTTTAAAGCGCACATGTGCAAATAATGTTCATGTTTCAATCAAAAAGCGCGCATAATTTGATTCCAAAAGAGAGCTTAATGTATGCCAAAAATATACAATATGTTAACATGAAAGATTGCATTGTAAACACTCAATATTTAAAAGCTGTGCCATGTATTTTTCATGTCAACAGCAGACATTTCAGAAAAAAAAAGAAAACTTGAGCACGGGTGTGTTGTAGAATCATGCGCTTCTTGGCGGCTAAGCTCACGACACAAGTATGAAAAAGCATCGGTGCATGCGGTCATGATGTGTTATGCTTCCTCGGAAAGAAAATGTAGCCTCTAATACTCAGTTGAATTCATAGTATCTGACTTTTTTAATGCAGTGGGAAAATGGTGTCACTTTCAACAATCCGCATGAACAAAAGTAACATGGATATCCAAACCGGGATGACAAATACACATTTGTTTTCAGGCATTCAATATGCGCGGTGTTTAGATATTCGGGATTGGGCGGTTTTCAGACACGCGCTTTTAAGGGACAGGCCATTCCCCTAACGAAGAAGGATGGTACACTGAAAGTCTTCAGTGGTATCCACCCGCGTCAGGGCGAAGAGGCTAGGAAGCTACGGCACTGAGACTCGAATAACCAACTGCATGCTCCTGTATTCCAGACATCTAATACATTTGCTTGTTTAAATCTTTGTGAAACGAAAGCATCACAGAGTACGGTTAAAACTGACCACAGGATTCTTAAAGGCGACAGAAATGCACAAGGCATGACTGGGAAGGAAAGGAATCTTTGTTATGTAAGAGATTTTGCGGTCGTGACGTCAATGACGTCTACGATTGCGGCGTGTTGTGCTGAACAACTTATTAAGGAACCAGCGTCTTCTGACGAGTCGGTGTTAGTTTCCATGGCGACGCGGTCGGTTTGTGCAGCACTCTACATGGGAACTTCTAAAGGCCAGCAATGCCGCTGGCAGATCATATCCTGGCTCATGCCAGACCCCGTCTTGTTTCCAGGGAGGATCGCGGTCTTCTAAAACGCTCTGTTCCTTCAATGTAGAGGACGTCGAGATAATGGGAAACGGAATAAATTGAATAATTTGACTAAATTGAATTCGGGAGTGTAGTATTCAGAATGACAGGCCCCGATCACAGACAGGCAAGCAAAGTAGGTAAATTTAAGGGTTAAAATACTGTTCGTGTTTTGATCACACCGTTGTATCAGGTTTCCTAACCTTTCTATAGTGTTTCAGGTAAATGGGGTTTTCATCGTCGTTGTCGTCGTCGATGTTATGGTCCTTGTGTGTGTGTATATATATATATATATATATATATATATATATATATATATATATATAT
>JAWQFJ010002914.1:225000-235256 GCA_034096865.1 Theodoxus fluviatilis | reverse complement strand
AACGTCAAATGGCCAACTGGTACATTTTTAAAATGGTATTTACACCAATAACTAATTAACCTACATGCTTCTTTTGCAGGTGTGTAAAGTCACAAATGGTCAAATAGATAGTTTTTATGCAGTTTCCATTTTTACTGTTTGTGCGAGAGTGAATAAATAGATTGAAAGGTAAAATTTCCAGGAAAACAGAGACTTCAAAACGTTACACGACAGACAGTGCCTCACATTACCTAAAATAACAGGAACAGAATCGCTCTTAAATTGAAACCCAATTGTTGTTTCAGGAAATAAAGTGTTGTCTTCAATAATTTGCCAGATATCAGGATTTCCATTTTTATATTTTTTGACTTTGAACGCCAGAAACTTCGTGAATACGAGCGTTACAGATATGGTCATCAGCAGAGTCTGCAAACCGAAAATTGCTACCGGCAAACCACAGAATTATTTTCACTGAAAATTTTCCATCGGTTGGGTATTGCAACAAAGAGTTAGTGTGTGAAATATAACAAGTTAGAATGCTTTTATTCACAACTGCCACCGACTTTTGTTTTTGGCAAAAATCTATGGTCATTTCGATCGTTTTGCTTTTTTTCAAATTTATTTTAAAAAAAGTGTGATTTCGACTTTTCTTCGATCCGCAATTTATAACTGCAACAAACCGGTTTTGACCAGATTTTGTGCCACCATTGTTGACTTTCAACATGCAGACTCCAACGCGTGGTAAGTGTTTGTATACACTCTCCTTTTTTTTTCTTTTTGGTAACGCTCGTGGCATCCGCTCTCAGCCAATCACGAGCCTTGACGCCGCCACGTGACCCAGATTTTGCCTCCAGCTCGCACTCAGCTGCGCAAATTCTGTGTTCCGCGTGATTCGGGTGTAATACTGCCAATAAACGTCGTTTAGCTTAAGATTACACCCGAATCACGCGCACCGTTAAGGTGCATGGAGTACAGTACCGCCGAGCAAGACGTTTGTCACAAAACGCAGATACATTGTCACGGCTCGCTGAAACGAAGTCAACCTATTGGATGTAACTCAGGATACACAATCATCACAAAATTCTCCAGTGTGTTTTTGTGATGATCCCTTTCATGATGATTATAATAGTAGTGATTTTCCTCTCGCTAATGATGAGGTATCAGAGAGCGAGAATCGATAGCGAAGCTGTCATGCTGGCTGAAACGAAGTCAACCTCGCCATCATCGGTACTTCATTGTAGGCTCATATTGATTGTAACTCAGGACTAATAATCCCAATCATCACAAAATTGGAGGATGCATGGAAAGGATCTCTCACACCAGGTGGAACATTCAGAGCATGATGCTGGGGATTAGAGACGTGGAGGACCAGACAACCCTGCCAGTAGCCAGACGAGGACAGACTTACCTATTTTCAGCAGCTGCATGACAGCCTGACTGCCTGTGCATAATTTGAAGATGTCGCTGCGTTGTCATCTCAAGTGGACATTTACATCAATAGCAGGTAATGCATAACTATTTTGTTGGTACAATTTTATCCACCAGGAATTTATGGCTTAAAAGACAATGTTCCTAAAACATCGTTATAAATCTTAGTGTGTGTTTTCCTGGGTGCCTTATCAGAGGAATCAGTTTTCAATTAAATCAGATTCCTGCCTTATCAGAGGAATCAGTTTTCAATTAAATCAGATTCATCTTTACTTTATTGCGTCTTATGACTGTTTGCATGTGTGTGTGTGTGCAGATTTCCCCTCAGTGTGCAGCAAGTAATCTTGTGCTTGTTTGTTTGACTTCAGAATTCAAATTCCTCATCAAAAGCTTGTTGGAGGTACAGGCGTAACGAATGACACAGGACTTTAAAAATAGCTCTAAAATCAAAGTTCTTTTGCCAATGAGGTTGATATTTGCCACATTAACATTAAAGACATTTCTTTTCAAGTTGTACGTGTTATTTTGCCTGTATAAAAGTTTTACATACAAAGAGAGAAAAAAACACATTGCAGCTGTACGAGTGTAACGGATGACAAAGTAATATTTAACCTTTTACCCTTTTTATTTTATTTTTCTTAAAATTTTCTTTCTCTTTATGTTAACCCATTCTGTTAATGTGTGTTTGAAACACAATCATCTCATTTGTTGTTTTTTATTGCAAGAAAAGTGATCATTTACTTTGTCAACCGTTACACGTTTACCACACCAACTTTGAACTTTACACAGCTCCTAAGCACACATTTCTCAATAAACTATCTTTTTGAGTTAGGTACACACAGTTAAAGTGTCAGTCTTTATAATAATACCAAAATAGTGACAATTCAAGCACTTTTTTGAAACTGGGTTTGTGTAACGTTTTTGCCACGACGTTTAGAGACTTACTCATATGTCTTGTAAGTTTTACGTTTGGAAACGTAGTTCTAACTGCTTTTTGAAATCTATTGCGGTGAAACTTGGGTCCTCAGTGCTGGTCATGTTTATCTTGGGGAATGGGAAGTCGCGCCGAATCATACCAAAAGGCCTGTGTGTGCGCGCGAGCGCGTGCGTGTGTGTGTGTGTGTGTGTTTTCATGTGTGTGTGAGTGTGTGTGTGTGAGTGTGTGTGTGTGTGTGTGTGTGTGTGTGTGTGTGAGAGAGAGAGAGAGAGAGAGAGAGAGAGAGAGAGAGAGAGAGAGAGAGAGAGAGAGTGAAAGTGTTCGTGAGTGAGTGAGAGAGAGAGAGAGTGTGTGTGTGCGTGTGTGTGTGTGTGTGTGTGTGAGAGAGAGAGAGAGAGAGAGAGAAAGAGAGAGAGAGAGAGAGAACACGAACAGACAGACAGACAGACAGAGAAAGAGACTTTAGACTTCAGACTTCAGACTTTTAATGCATAGACCATCGGCCCGTCACAAGGGTACAGTCTTGGTTTGATATTGACAGACTTGTAATAGCAATGTGATTGATTGGCTTACAGTTTTATTTTCTTGTTTCGCCTCCTTAGGGCATAATGGATGTGTATGGCAAATTTTAATGTCCTTTCTATGCTCTTGCCGTCAGGAAGATAACCAGTGCTCCTACATTTAGCCGTTTCTAAATATGGTAACAGATACTTCTAATTATAATATCAACATATATCGGGCAGTCTAACAAAAAAGGTCTTTTGTTCTTAACACTATTCGTTTAGAATGGACAATCCAAACATCTGCCCCTCTCATAACAAGTGTTCACTTTCACCTCATTTATACCTATCCGAAATCATATGAATGAATCTATCAATTTTCTTATTTTCAGCTCATTGATATATTGCTCTGCATCTATTGACTTTTTGAAGGATCTATAGGTCAAGAAACGACCACTGTCGCTCAATTTTCCATGCCTCTCTTGCTGGAAACAATCTCTAAGTCTTTGTTTCAAGCTTTTAAGATAACATTTCTCGTTATTGGTTTCACTGTTGTTCCACACACATCCAAAGCCCAGTTGATCCGAGTTGTATTACATATTCAGCCCAATTCACTCTACCGTGTAAATTGGAGTTCGTCAACATTTGAAAGGTTTTTTGGGCAATCTACATTTCAGCATTGTAGGCCTATTGCATCATTCCACAATGAAAGGTGGTTGTCGCATGAGTGGGTCTCACCCTGCGTGGCTGAACCCCTAACTGGACGACCGCCTGAATTGTAAGTGGACGGGCCTTGGCCATTCAAGCATCAGTTGTTAAGTTTATCTCGGTGTTGCTATGGGACTGCTGGACACCACAGCTTCGGAGCCGACCACTCTAGCCCCTTGGTGGAGAAGGCATTGCAACATCCGCCCTATTTCGAGACCAATGCGTCCCGCGGGTGGTATTGCTGATCCTTCGTGGCCGCAGTTTGGAGACACCAGTGCCCCCATTGTTCTTTCTAGCCGGTCCAACTGCGCTAGAATGCACTCTGGCTGCAGCCTGGATGGTATCCCGTCCTGTACCACAGCTCCCTCAATCGGATCTCTCATTCTCAGTGACTCGCGGATTAGCCACCCATCCAGGTCTTTGTCGAGTGTGATGTGTTGTGCACTCCTTGGTCGAAAGGACGGTGATTTATGTGTTAAGTGGTGTGTCGTTTATTTCTTTTTCGAGTGGACAATGATTTATGTGTTTTGAGATGTGTCTTTGACTTCTTTGTCGAGGAGACAATGATTCGTGTGATTTGTGATGTGTTGTTGAATTCTTTGTCGAGAGAACAGTGATTTGTTTGTCATGCCATGTCTCTTTCTCCGAGACTTTAGCCAGATGAAAGACGACGGTATTCGTGACTTTTCATCGTATAAGCCTAACCTTGAATTAAGGGGTTTCTGTGATATGTGCGTTTGAAATCCCCATGCACTTCTGATAAAACTGATTTGTGACAGGGTGTTGAAGAAGGGGACAGTATGGTCATTCGAAGAAGGGTACGGTATTGAGAGCCATTTTGAGGAAACGTCTTTGAAGTGTTGATCTAATTCCCTGCACATTTTATTCGAAAAATAGTAGCTCCTTCGACCAGAAGATTTCTTTAGGCTCTGTGCCCAAAACTAAATAGGAGCACGCAAAGATCTTTCCAACTATATAATAAATGGATTTTTGCATATTTTTCGTTATGTGAATACGGGTCATTTTGCGAAAACATGAACTAAAGTATGTTTTTAAGGTAAAAAGTTAAAACGATAAAGGTGAAGGCGTGTTTCTATGTAGCAACTTGTAACCCATGTCTGAGTCACACACGACTGTGTTGTTAAACTTCTACTGATACGTTAATCGCATTGTAAAAACGAAGTTATATTGCTTCATGAAATGTTGGGGACAGTGTGTATTTGCAGGCGTGTGTGCCCCAAATTGATATCCAGCCCTTGTTTCGGCCTGTGGCATTGTGATGCTTCTTGGACCTTCTAAACTAAGGCGAACCAATGCCTTTGACCATTTTCATATTATTGTATCAGCACAAAGTGCAAAGATTTCACTTCAGAATGGTTCTGAAACTAGTATGAAATATGCAGCTGTTGATATATGTTATAATAAGTGTATACTGAAAATGGACATTTATCAGAAAACCACTTTTACGTGTACAAACAATACACCATTAGCACCGTAAGTTTATAAAACGCGGAGACTTTTAATTGCCTTCTTGCTCAAGAGAATTCCTTCAATAACCAACGAAAAGCATCGTTGGGAGAGATGAGAGACATCCGTTTACAGCAATAGCAAATACGACACATTCTTTTGCGAGTAAGGCAGAATGTGGACAATGATGAAGCAAAATGGTGCGCAATAAGACGCAGGTTTTTTTTTGTTTTTTTTTGTGTGTGTGTTTTTTTGTGTTTTTTTGGGGGGGTTGGGGTTGGCACAAAAAGATTACGCAGTTTTACCGCAGATGTCATAAAGAATACTTTTTTAATATATGAATAAGTTTAACTAAAAATCCCAGAGTGCACACGCTGATAGTTCAGATTTCACAACCTTGGTGCAAGTTGTGCAGAGGCAAGCTTCCTAGGACCGTGGATATGCAATGCTGAACAAAGCAATCTAGAAGGCATTCCCGGTCTTTTATGTAAACTGATCGCTGTAATCGTACGCAATGCCTATTCAGTCAGTTCTTGTAATAATTCCCTTATCAGAACCAGACACTGTCTACTTTTTTGCCCCGATTTTGATACCGACTTCTGTATGATTACAGCAATCACTTAAAAATTCTCTTACCACCGGAAGTCCCGCTGCGTCCCGGAAAGTTTGAATCATTTTTACATAGGGTACCCCTTAACATTTATGCAGTCGCCTCCCTTATTGAAGTAGTTTTTTTTGCCCGCGGTTCTGATGGTAAGAGAATTAAAACAATGCCGGAGTCGCTTTTGGATGGCTTTGGATTGCATATCCATAGTCTGGGCAACCCAGCTGTATCACAATTTGACCGAAGTATCGAACTGACTCGATTGAAAGGACCGCGCACAGGACATGGCCCGCTGTCACAGTGGGCATGCTCTGTTCCGCTACACCAGCAGTGGTTGGTGCCTGACGTGGGACACTCGTGTGTTGCAGGGGTTCGCGTCTCCTGCCCCGGCAATCCTGGACACGGCTCTCAGTTCATCCAAAACACGGCAGCTGAAAAAATCGTGAGTTGTGTGTAGATGCTTACATGACGGGGAAAGGAGAAGGGAGTGGGGTGGTGGTTGGGGGAATGGGGGTGGGTATGAGGGGATTGAAGTTTGGGATGTAGATAATTGGGGGTGGGGGAGGGAGAAGGGAGAGATTGGGAAGGAGTGGGGGGGGGGGGGGGGGGGGATTGGCTGAGGGGAGAAAGGGAATATGTGTGTGTGCGTGCGTGTGTGTGTGTGTCTGTGCGTGTGTGTGTGTGTGTGTGTGTGTGTATGTGAGTGTGTGTGTGTGTGTGTGTGTGTGTGTGTGTGTGTGTGTGTAAGAGAGAGAGAGAGAGAGAGAGAGAGAGAGAGAGAGAGAGAGACTATGGTGTTGAAAAAGTGAAAGGACCAATAGGAATCGTGACGTGTATAAAATAAAACATAAAGTCAAACATACGGATTGGTTTATTACTTGTTGTGTTTTGACGGACGAAATTGAATACGGATACTTCAAATGGTTATGAATAATTGTGTTCTGACATGGCAATTTAGTGATCGAAAGGCAATGGACAAGAAAGGGGTATAATGAAAGGCAGCGATACACTAGCTGTTTTCTACTTTCTTTTCCTGAGCACTTTGTGCACTGAGTCAACAAACAGTGCTTATTTTCTAACTGCCAGTTTGTGTTAAACACGTGTAATGATGTATTCTGTGTATCACGTGACTTCGTTTATTGACAGCGGAAAGTCATCAACAAGTTCTTGGATTTTCGTGACAGTGAAGAGGCGAGGTGAGCCCTGACAAAAATCCCAAACACATTTACTGGCCACACTTTACGCATTAGCTCCACAGAACAAATACTCTGTTGAACTGATAAGTGATGCATGGTCAGTTTTTTAATTTCTATACATATAATAAAGGTACTCCTGTCTGTGAATGTCGTCAACCATTGCCAAATGCTCTTTCAGGTAATGCTAAAATGAAATTGTTTCCAGACCCACATATTGGTCCCCGTAACACTGCGTTTTCCACATCAACCATACCGTGTGTTGTACAGTAGCAATTGGAATAACTTCGCCCTGCTGCACTCTCATGAATTGTTTATGATCTCTTTTTTTCAATACACGATAGCGACTTCATGAACCTTCCTTCCACCTTCCAATGCGGCGTACGTAATTCTGAGAAGTACAAACCTACGCAGTGAGGGACTTTTGATATGCGACCATCGCACTGTCACGCACCAGTCTGAGTCATTCCGTCATTGCTGGTCTTCTCTTTGCGTTATGTCTTAACATCCTTCGGCCGGAAAAGCTTTCAGAGACGAGCCACACCATTGGACTCGTCCGAGGAGAAGGATGTGGGAAAGACAGTCAAGCTGGCGGGCCACAAAAGAAAGCGGGCCACAGCATATGACTAGCAAACAATGTTGGTGGGTTAATTCGCAATGAATTCGCACATTCACAGAATGACAAGAGAATCTAAAGATTTTTTTAATTCGTAAAAACGCAGTCAGCCAGATGTTGTGGCCCACCAGTTTGTGTGACCCGCTAGCTTTGGCAGTCTGTATCACATCCCTCTGCTTGGACGAGTCCACTAGTGTAGCCAGTGTCTGGAAGTTTTTCCGTTCAGCCAGTAACATTGACGCGTACGTCATTACTGTTGCCCCTGAAAACGGAAATAAGAACTAAAGTAAATCTAAACTAGCGGGGGAAAAACTCCATGCTTGCTTTATCTGAAATGTCTGGGTCACGAGGTCGCTCGACTCGTTACCACACTTTCTTATTTCGCTGTTGCCGCTTCTAGCTTTTTGTTTTTTCATTCACCGGTATCAACAGGAAACGACAAACATAATGGCCCCCTCTCTAGCCAGCATGCTCAAGTTAAGACGCTCTTATGTTCAAAGTGGGCGTTCTGTGGAGGCGATCATTTTCAAGTCGAAGAAAAGAATGATGCGTCTTGCCAATATGTTACTTTGTGAAATTGCATGCTTGAAACTTTTTCTTTGTCTTGCCCTTCTATCAAGTATGACACGCCATTGTTTCTCAACCTTAGCAAGTATTGAGATATGTATCTTTGTCGAAGTTCTTTATACATAGGGCATTGCAACATGAAATACCTTTCATCTTCAACTTCACTACAGAGTGGACATGACCTATCAGTGTTCATTTCTGTTCTTGCCTGTGCATTGTTTTAAACTCATTGGTACCCATTCGAAAATGAGCGAAGGCGTCTCTAATTTTTTTTATGCTAATGTAACTCACATAAATTTTGCTCGTTAGTTTACACGTATCTTTCAAGGCCCTGTACAGAGCAAATCGAGCACTGCTGCCTAGTTTACGCAGCCACTCTTACTGACAGGTGTCACGTAGCCTCTGTTTCAAAGACCGGAGAAAAGCTTTTTCATTCAGAGTGCCACCAGTCATCCACACATACCCAAAACCCAGTCGTGAGAGACAGTCTTCTGCCGATCTTGTCCAATCATACATTCGTGGTACATTTGCACTTGACAGCATGCAATAGGCCTACTTTGGTAACCGGTTGTCGGGTATTTTATATATCCTGAGCCAGTACTTTACAAACGTCGTCATAGTTTGTATAAATACAAGGTATCACCCGATTTCCCCATTAACACATGTTATTGCACGATCTCATATCCATGTTTAGAAATGTTTTGCCCGCAAAGAGGTGCGCTTTCTCGAGGGGGTAAGGGTGGGGAGAGAGAGAGAGAGAGAGAGAGAGAGAGAGAGAGAGAGAGAGAGAGAGAGAGAGAGAGAGAGAGAGAGAGAGAGAGAGATGCTAATGGTAAGTTGATGTCTCCAGATTGAAGAGCAACCCCTCCCTCTCCCTTGGCCACGTGACCACTGTCAACATGACCAAACTTGAGGTAAATATGATGCTCTTCAGGAAGTGAGAACCAAGGAAGCGGGAACGAAGAGGAGACACAGTTACGGTTATGAAGACAGAGATGATGCTGATGACGACAACCATCACCACCACGACGATCACGATGGCGACGACGACGACGACGACGACGACGACGACGACGATGATGATGATGATGATGATGATGATGATGATGATGATGATATTCCTGTCCCGCCGTTTTCCGCCCATCTACGGCTACTTTTCGTAGCTTCTTTGCAAGACAGGCAACTAAACTGTCCGTCTACATCACTGAGACTGCACAGTTTAACCTAAGACGGGCGGAGAGGGGCGGAACAGGGATACCAGTCAAGCATGGAGAAAGGCGCTACAGGGTCTTGTTAATAAGCACACGAAATGTGAAAAGTTTACCTGGTATAAATGCAACGGTAGGGATGGCTGAGAACACCGGTCTCATGTTTTGCACTGCCAAGGTAAAATATTTTTTTGCACGAAAAATTAGGATATTCTACATAATAAGTCTACTTCGTACAAATATTAATTATGCGGGCACCTGTGACAAAACAATGCCTGAAGTTCTATTTGATATGTTTACATACCCAAACGTTCTGTAATTCGGTGATTAATTTTGGGAAAAAAATTTCCTATATAACTTTCAGTACGTCAGCCTACTTGTCTGCCATCATGTCCGTCGGTTTCCTGCCTATCTATGCCTGTTGTTTGTTTGCTTACCTTTTTGTCTTGATTTCTGTCAGCATGTCTGCCAGTCTACTACCCTCCCTTCAGGTCCGCTTACGTGTTTGCCTGGCAGCCTTCCTGTTTGTTTGCCAGTCTGTCTTCCTGTCTGCCTAACTGCCCATCAACATACCTGTCTGTATGCTCATCTTCTGTTTTACCTGCCTATCTGCTAACAATCTATCTGTTAAATCGCATTCTTGTCTGCCTTCTCGCATGTCTATTTGTTTGCTTGCTTGTTTGCCCTCCTGCTCTCATTGTGTCCGGCTGATTGTCAACACTCGAAACGTGTCCAGACTAACAACTCCTGCTGTTACCGATCGCATTCCGTTAGATTACAGAGTAGTGATGTTTCGTCTTTCAGGGAGGTGTCAAAGGGAATCAGTGCAACGTAGTTCCTGCAGAGCTTGTGGCCTGTGAGTATGTCCTTGATTTCCACTCTCTGCTCAGCACGTCACGTAAGAAGTGGAGCCCAGGAAAATAGTACTGCTCGATGCAAAGCCTGGAATTTCTTTTTTTAAACAATTTCCTTATTAATAAAGTGTGTTAGAAAAGCTCTCAAGTGTTAATGAAAATTTACTCAGTGACTCTAAAAGATTTTATCATGAA
>JAWQFJ010002914.1:177500-217500 GCA_034096865.1 Theodoxus fluviatilis | reverse complement strand
TTTACATACTCGTTATGCAGGCAAAGGTGTTTTTTTAATAGAGCTGCACTCGTGCATGTTATATGTGCAACAGCGACATATAAGAATTAAACTGATTAGCCTTTGCTTCAAATTCTGAGATCATTGAGCATACTTATATCAAAAGGCCATCTAACTGACAGTCCACAAAGTTTACAGAACTCTTTCACGAGGTTATACTCTGTCCAAACTTTTTGGAGCAACAATTGACACTGTGCAATCCACCATATTTTATCAGCACACATTTCGATGGCTTAATTTTTCGTCTCCCTATTGAGGTATTTCAAATTTTTTAAAGTGACAGCCGTTAATATGTTTCTATGTTATCTAGTGTGGCTGAATATTTTTCACCATCATGTAAACTGTCAAACAATGCTAAGTATCACATTTTGTCATATGGGAAATATTTTTTCTGAATGAAATGTGCGAGCATTGGCGTGACATAAAGTATATCAAATGTTTTTTCAACCCCTTATCCATTGTGTAACTTGCAACTAGCTGAAAGCTGACACCCCTCTATGAAATATATTTCCCCATGACTAGTATTTCATCTCAGGTTGTTTTCTTTCTCCAATTTTCTAGTGTGTGTGTGTGGATAACACAATGTGGAAATGTTTAGGTCGTTCTACAGACAACTGTATTTTTGTTCACTGTCCATAGTTAAACTTTAGACCTCGATATGATCACATTCTACAGTAGTTCCTTGACTGGTTGTTATTTCTATATGAGGCCAATAATATTCTTATGTACATCACCGCTTTAGCTATTGTAAACAGAATTCGGATAACAAGATGATTCACTCGAGTATGGCATGAGTTGTTTTACTGACAGACAGACAGACAGACAGACAGACAGACAGACAGACAGACAGACAGACAGACAGACAGACAGACAGACAGACAGACAGACAGACAGACAGACAGACAGACACACACACAGACAGACAGGCAGACAGACAGACAGACAGACAGACAGACAGACAGACAGACAGACAGACAGACAGACAGACAGACAGACGAACAATCTTTATTATCCAGATGTGGAAATTCGTTGGTACAATTACAGCTCATGATCTCTAAAATACATAATGATAAATGATGTATTCACAGTTTCAAAAAGTACATGTACAAATAACATAATAGGTGAGACTTCCTTTCGCGTTAGGCTCTCTCTCTCTCTCTCTCTCTCTGTCTCTCTCTCTATCTCTATCTCTGTCTGTCTGTCAGGCTGTCTCTCTCTCTCTCTCTCTCTCTCTCTCTGTCTGTATGTCTGTCTGTCTGTCTGTCTGTCTGTTTCTCTCTCTCTCTCTCTCTCTGTATGTCTGTCTGTCTGTCTGTCTGTCTGTCTGTCTCTCTCTCTCTCTCTCTCTCTCTCTCTCTCTCTCTCTCTCTCACACACACACACACACACACACACACACACCACACACACACACACACACACACACCACACACCACACACACACACCACACACACACACGCACACACACACACACACACACACACACACACACACACACACACACACACACACAGCTTCAGACATTTCATTCTGTACAAGAATGTGATAGCAAATCATTGGAGCAAAACAGACCTATGCACGCTCACGTGCGCATGTACCGGTACTGTGAATAAAAATTTCCCCATAAAGCTGTGTGTGTGTGATCATTATCATTAGCCTGCAGAAGAGACCTCAAGACCTGCACCATCCCCACAGCCGACGGGGCAGCGCTGGCTGGAGACAAGAGTGCCTGGCGCCAACATGTCCGCGAGGGACCGAGGATGGCGGATGAGGCGAGAGGTCAGCTCGCGGCGGAAAAGAGACCCCGGGGAAGACACCGCTCCGATTCCCACAGCCCAGAAGACTCAACACGTCTGTGGCGCTTGCGGCAGAGACTGCCGCTCGAGGATCGGCCTCTACAGCCACAGCCGGCGCTGCAGAGGCTCCACCAACACTACGGATCCCCTTGGGGCGCGCTGATGGTCTTCCGAGACTGCGATGCCAAAGTGAAAGTGAAAGTGATTATTATCAAGCCAACCACAATCTATTTTAGAGCGTATGGGAGCAGTATGAAAACGTAAAACGTATTAATTATTCCCCAACCCAGACCTAGTGGGAGGGAAAGTGTAAATATTCAAGATGCAGAATGAAGCATAACTTCCGGTCAAAGACTACACCAAGGAATTTGCTATTTTCAACTGCAGGAAGGTGAGTTTCTCAAAACGCAACTCGGGGTCGGGATGCAATGAGCGTCCTTGGCAGAAATGGATTCACACTGTTTTCGACTTTGAAAATTAAAAGCGGTTATAAGCCGACCATTTATAAGTATCATTCGTTGAAAACTGTAGCTGTTGCTCTCTAAAATCCATGTTTCTAGCATGACAAACAATTGAAAAGTAATCAACATGCAAGAACGACTGAACATCATGAGGAAGACATTTAACAATACTATAAGTAGTGACATTGAAGAAGGTGGCATATAAAATGCTACCATTGCGGTAAACCCGCTTCTTGTGGATAGTTTGTTGTTTTTTCCTTCCTAAAAACATTTTTTAATGAGATCCCAGTTGGATTGTTAGATTTCTGTTCTTTAAAAACTCTGATAAAAATAGAACGTCTACCTCGTAGGCACTTGTCGTGAAGATCGGATAGAATACCACATATCCATATTGTGCTGTAGACCTTGTCGAGTCGAAAACGGCCAGTAAGTTCTCATGTCGGAGAAAGGAATTCCTGACGTGGTTCTCTCTAGTCGCACGAGAGGATGAGTGGGTGGATGGATGGATGGATGGATGGATGGATGGATGGATGGATGGATGGATGGATGGATGGATGGATGGATGGATGGATGGATGGATGGATGGGTGGGTGGGTGAGTGGGTGGATGGATGGATGGATGGAGTGAGTTTTACGGCCTATCAGCCTTTGTAACCTATGTAAGGCCATTAAGTACGACGTCACTAGAATAGTTCCAAGTAAGCGCAATTCAAGTTACGATGTCCCCATTTATTCGCCTCTCACGAATCGTGTGGGAAGACCCGGTGGGTCTATTCTATCAACCCCCCAACCCATTCTAGTCCACTAGAGACTTCGCCTACCGGCTCACAGAATGCCCCCAATCCAAACACCAACACACGAAACGATCCATCGTACTTCTTTGCTTCCGGAAGTCGCACTGGACGGCGTTGAGGACTCGGTGCGCTTCCAAGAACGAGACATGTTGTCTGAAGCACACGTTCAAGGTTCTTGCAGACACGCAACGTATCAGGCATATCGACCGGTAGTACTGTGAATTGTGGGGTTTTTGCCATGCTTAGGGATAGGTATAACAGTGGAATTCCCGTCATGAGGATGGGAAAGATCCTGTAGTCCATATGAGTTTAAAAGACACTTATCAAACGTCATTCTAGTTCACTAGAGACTTCGCCTACCGGCTTCTGACTCGGGTTCACAGAATGATCTAACGCTAGAGAGATGGTACTGGCAGACTTTTCAACATCAGCTGGGCCCGTATCCAGAACGGCGAGTTATTTTAACCCCGATTTATCTCTAAACTCAGACGATTCCAACTGTCTGTTCCGCTCTCCCTTACCTGGAAACCAGTATATACAGCAAAGCGCAACCTAGGATCCTCTGACGAGCGTACCTTATGTAACCGATCAAGATAACCCGGGGTTAGGGGATAAATCGAGTGTTAAAAAGATAAATCGCCGTTCTGGATAATAGTCAGTCCATGGACCTTAAAATTTGTATCATGTATTGATAAACTGGGCCCGTATTCACAACGGCGATTTATCTTTTCAACACTCGATTTATCCCCTAGCCGCGCGTTATCTTGATCGGTTAGATAAGGTACGCTCGTCAGAGGATCCTAGGTTGCGCTTTGCTATATATACTGGTTTCCAGCCAAGGGAGAGCGGAACAGGCAGTTGGAATCGTCTGAGTTTATCGATTTATCCCCTAGCCCCGCGTTATCTTGATCGGTTAGATGAGGTACGCTCGTCAGAGGATTCTAGGTTGCGCTTTGCTATATATACTGGTTTCCAGCCAAGGGAGAGCGGAACATGCAGTTGGAATCGTCTGAGTTTAGAGATAAATCGGAGTTAAAACAAATCGCCGATAAATCGCCGTTGTGAATACGGGCCCAGGTAATAAATACCATCTGGAGAGAAGGAGGGAAGGAAAGAAGCACTTAGAACTGTAAGTGTAAGCGTGAGGACTGAGAAGCACACCAAAGTTATCACCTGCAATCTAACCACATGAGGTCCTGAAATATAAGAGGGTGAAGAAACAAAGTCTCTGAAGCCTGAAGAAAAGAGAGAAAAGTACTATGTAGTCTGAAAACGTGTTACAAGGCGATATATCACTACACTACTCGCCTATTTTAAAACCTCGCTCTTACACGCTTCTTCCTGACGTCAGTGCAAGGCTGTGAAGAAGATGACGCAAGAGGCGATTTTCAACTTTGTTTCTGCTGTGGATATGGAAAGACAGATGCGGAGGCTCATGAAAAGATGACAGCTTCTGAGTTGCTTATGGGGTCGTCCTCGAGCTTCCTATGATTCTGCTCCTGGATTCCTCTGTTCCTGTACTCTGTTCTCTAGCGGTTGCACTTCACCCTGTCCATGACCTTCTGCTCTCTTGACGAGAGAGCAGGGAAAACCTTGAGGTGACTCCAAGTCAAGATAGAAAATGCAAGTGTCAATGTCAACACATCAACCAATCGTCAGGGTATGTATTATATAACACTGATTTCACCCATTGATAGATTGTAATGGGGAAATAGTTTTCGGAAGTATCTCACCTGAGGGAGAGACTTAATTTTTGCTGGTACGTTGAGGGTGAGGTTGGTAGTCAAACGACTGTATAGACCCATCCATACGGCCCACGCGGTCGCTGGGCTTAGCCAATGGCTGGCGCGGAACTAGTCTATTTTAGCGCAGACTTCTCTGGCTCACACTGGTATTACAAATACGGCACTGTCTGGAACCAGCGTCTCTTTGACTCCATAACGCGTTTTCACTTCGGTTCTAGCCTTTCGCACAATCTCAACAAAATGTTCACTGCCAGTGGGGCACATGCTCTGGTGATCAACGATATCCCGATAAAATAGTAGGAGGCAAATTGCATCAATTTCCCTCTGTAAAAAGCAGAAGGGCCGATGCAATGGCGTGAATCAAGGCGTGCTGCCGGCCACACGATCAGCTAAATCTCAACCGGCTTAATAAAAACAAAGGAGTCTGCGCGGGGGTGAGTCTCAGATCTGCATTTGAAATTGAACATTACTGTTGTTTAACATAAGTTTATTCATTTCTAGGCTTCAAGAAGCAAATTTTGGGAGGGAGCGTGAGGGTTGAGTGAGGATAGACGTACAGTAACGCTTCATTGCGAGGATGATGCTTATGTACCTTACCATCTCATTACACCGCTTGTCTGTCGTGATGGTAGTTCTGAGATTTTGGGTAGAGCACTGTCTCGACCTTTTAAGCTCACTATAGATGCCAGTGCCTTGGGTTCCGGAGCTGTTTTGTTTCAAGTGAGAAATAATGGTTTCGACCACCCAGTGAGTTTTTTTTCTCTCCAAGAAGTTCAACATACATGAGTTGAACTACTCTACTGTCGAAAAAGAAGCCTTGGGTCTGATGCAGGCTCTAAACACTTTGGATGGATGGGTGGATGGGTGGATGGGTGGATGGGTGGATGGATGAATGGATGAATGGATGGATGGATGGATGGATTGGGTTTAAGGGCTTATCAGCCTTCTAGGTCATATAAAGCCACAACGTTGATAAACATCCCAAGCAGTGACAAAGGCTGCCGGGGGAATCGGACGGCGAGCTCCTACAGATCCAGCCGTGCATGCAACCACCCAACCCCTGCGCTACAAACAAGCTGGCTGCCAAATCCTCTGTCCACCCCAAGAAGCAACACTGCACACATTTACCTGCCAGGCAGAAATTTCAACACCTAACCCACACTCGCCGTTTCTTTCGGCAGTTCATTTGATCTTCAGTGCAAGAAGAACATGACTCATTGTACTCTTATCGGCATGACTAGTGAGATGCATATCACTGTTAGCACTTCTCCGAGCATTAAAAGGGCCCTGTTTCACACTCTTAACTTCTCACTCCAGATATTAGACCCCTGTGGGGTGGGGTTCACAATAGACCCACCGCGTCTCCCTACGCGATTCGTAAGAGGCAAATGAATAGGGACTTAGTCAGTGACTTGATTTGCGCTTTCTTTAAACTGTTCTTGTGATTTTCGTGTTCAATGACCTTGCATAGCTTATAAAGGCTGATAGGCCGTAAAGACTCCATCCGTCCGTCCGTCTGCCCGTCCGTCCGTCCGTCCGTCCAGATATTGGTAATATTGTCATTTTTCTCGGAGTCAGTCGTCTGTCAACGAAACATACCCTGAGACAGACGCCCTAGAAATAGCGCAAGTGGTGACACTCATGAATGGACGGACGGACAGACAGAAAGGCATACACTTATGCACGTTCATTCGCACTCAAGACACACATATCCAGACATATACAAGCAGACAGGCAGACAGACAAGAAAGTACATGCGCAGACAGATACGAACGCATACATAGGTACACCTTCACGAATACACTCATACAGAAGGCAGGCAGGCAGGCAGACCCAAGTAGGCACATGCATAGACAGCAGAAAGGCAGGTAGGCAGGCAGGCCCACAAGCAGACCTATTGAGATGCGCAAAAACAAACATCAGTATAGGTACACACAGACAATCACAGAGATAGCAACTGTTACAGTAAGGCATGATAACTGTGTAGAATACTTCATACCTATGTGGAATCATACCTATGGGTATCCACAGTTTCATGAAGAAAGTGTGCACTGAGCGGATGAATAGATGGATGGATGGATGGATGGATGGATGGATGGATGGATGGATGGATGGATGGATGGATGGATGGATGGATGGATGGATGGATGGATGGATGGATGGATGGATGGATGGATGGATGGATGGATGGATGGATGGAGTTTAAGGGCCTATCAACCTTGTGGGCTTATAAGGCCACATCGTTGATACATGCACTAAATTGTAATCCGTGCGGAGCAAGAGCAAATGCCAGAACCCATGGAGAGAAACAAGACGAAATCTATAAATGTAACTGCCTACCGTTGCAATTTGTTTCAGTTCCACCTGTAATACCGTACTCTGTTATCCGTGTTTATGTGACTTTTTGTCTCAATCTGCGCAGACGTTAAAGTAAACAATGACGTGCTAAAATTCATAAGAGTTACGGAAATAAAGTTTCAACCTCACTAAACCTGGATGAGCGTATAATTTCAAAGCGTCTGCACCGACCCATTTTTCAAGCTGTCACTAGCACGCCATGTTTTCTGTTCTCTTCCCATGTGTTTAATACGTCATCTCCAGCAAGCGTAGGTCAGTGCAGCTTTATTGCGTCTATGACGTCACAGATGCATGGTTACGAGACTGAGCCTGACATTAAGATTTTGTCTCAACAAGAAATATCGCAAAATGACTATTGAAGTAAACTCCTCCGCTATTGCTAAGACAGCGCCATCGGCTGTGGTAAGCGAAGCTTCATTTCCAATTACCGGAGAAAATTAACAATGTTCAAATGATAATGCGTCAACACCAAAATCGCAACTAAATCTGACCTTGGGCGCTAGGTTTTCCAACTTCACAAGCCTGACTCTGAACTTCACGTGTCAAGCCATCGGTTCCCCTGAACTCACTGTTTCATACTAAACCTTTCAGGATAACGAGCGGGCAGGTAGGCAGGCAGGTAGGCAGGCAGGCAGGTAGGCAGGAAGGCACGCAGATACACACACACACATACACACACAGATATGCACACACACACACACACACACACACACAGAAAGACACACACAAAGAAATACATACACACACACGCACACGCACACACACACACACGCACACACACACACACACACACACATAGACACATTGACAGACAGACACACATATAGGCAGGCAGACAGTCAGACGCACGTACAGACAGATGGACGGACAGACGAACAGAAAGCTTGGTTTTGC
Organism: Theodoxus fluviatilis; assembly: GCA_034096865.1. Lineage (NCBI taxonomy): Eukaryota > Metazoa > Mollusca > Gastropoda > Cycloneritida > Neritidae > Theodoxus > Theodoxus fluviatilis. The sequence goes on along the minus strand of JAWQFJ010002914.1, from coordinate 209,413 downwards.
CGAAATTGTGCAGGAATTACCCAACAGGTCGACTGTTTAAACAATATGAATTTAATTCATTCACATGTTAAGTTTGCCAGTAATGGAAAGCATTTTGTTATACGTATATTTCCACTGCTTTTTGAAACTTACTTGTTTTTGCAGGGGCCATTCGGTTGAAAGGTTGCATGGAAAGATTTTCATTCTTCATTCTGACATACTTTCAGTCATTTCTAGACGACGTCGTAGACTTTGACGAAGGTGAGCTCAGTGAATTGGGTGAAGACGAAAATCTCGTGTCCCACACGAGGGAGAAAATCGTCTCTTCGAGCGGCACGAAACTCCCTAACTTCAATGGTATGATGAAAGTGATCGTATACCAAATAATCTTCCGACGTTTGCAGTTGTGGCTGCAGTGACAGCAGCAGTAGAAGCAGTAGCCATAGACGCACATTTGATAACACTCGATGGCAGTGGTGGTGGAAAATGATAATGATGACGATGATGACGATGACGATGACGATGATGATAACGATGACAATGACGATGACGACGACGACGATGATGATGATGATGATGATGATGATGATGATGATGATGATGATGAGGAGGAGGAGGAGGAGGAGGAGGAGGAGGAGGAGGAGGAGGAGGAGGAGGAGGAGGAGGAAGGGAGGAGGAAGGAAGGAGGAGGGAGGAGGAGGAGGGAGGAGGGAGGAGGGAAGAGAGAGGAGGGAGGAGGGAGGAGGAAGGAGAAGGGAGGAGGGAGGAAGAAGGAGAAGAGAGGAGGGAGGAGGGAGGAGGAAGGAAGAGGGAGGAGAGAGGAGGGAGGAGGAGGAGAGAGGAAGGAGGACTAGAGAGGGAGGGAGAAGGAGGAGGAGGGAGGGAGGAGGAGGAGGGGGAGGGAGGAGAAGGAGGGAGGGAGGAGGAGGGAGGGAGGAGGAGCAGGAGGAGGAGGGGGGAGGAGCAGGAGGAAGAGGGAGGGGGAGCAGGAGGAAGAGCAGGAGGAGGAGGAAAAGAAGGAGGAGAGAGGAGGAAGGAAGAGGGAGGAGAGAGGAGGGAGGAGGAGGAGAGAGGAAGGAGGACTAGAGAGGGAGGGAGAAGGAGGAGGGGGGAGGGAGGAGAAGGAGGAAGGGAGGAGGAGGGAGGGAGGAGGAGCAGGAGGAGGGAGGGAGGAGGAGCAGGAGGAAGAGGGAGGGGGAGCAGGAGGGGGAGCAGGAGGAGGAGGAAAAGAAGGAGGAGGGAGGAGGAGCAGGAGGAGGAGGAGAAGCAGAAGGAGGAGGGAGGAGAAGCAGAAGGAGGAGGGAGGAGGAGCAGAAGGAGGAGGGAGGAGAAGCAGAAGGAGGAGGGAGGAGGAGCAGAAGGAGGAGGGAGGAGGGAGGAGGATTAGGACGAGAAAGGAGGAGGAGGAGAAGGAGGAGGAGGAGGAGGAGGAGGAGGAGAAAGGAGGAGGAGGAGGAGGAGGAGGAGAAAGGAGGAGGAGAAGGAGAAGGGGGAGGAGGAAGAGGAGGAGGAGGAAAATGAGGAAGGAGGAGAGGAGGAGGAGGAGGAGGAGGAGGAGGAGGAGGAGGAGAAGGAGGAGGAGGAGAAGGAGGAGGAGGAGAAGGAAAAGAAGGAAGGAGGAAGAAGGAGGAAGAAGGAGGAAGAAGGAGGAAAAGGAGGGAGGGAGGAGGAGGAGGAGGAGGAAAAGAAGGGAGGAGGAGGAGGAAAAGAAGGGAGGAGGAGGAGGAAAAGAAGGGAGGAGAAAAAGAAGGGATGAGGAATAGGAGGATGGGGAAGAGGAGGAGGAGGAGGAGGAGGAGGAGGAGGAGGAGGAGGAGGAGGAGGAGGAGGAGGAGGAGGAGGAGGAGGAGGAGAAGGAGGAGGAGGAGGAGGGAGGAGGAGGAGGAGGGAGGAGGAGGAGGGAGGAGGAGGAGGAGGAGGAGGGGGGAGGAGGAGGAGGGGGGAGGAGGAGGAGGGGGGAGGAGGAGGAGGGAGGAGGGAGGAGGAGGAGGAGGGAGGGGGGAGGAGGAGGGAGGGGGGAGGAGGAGGGAGGGGGGGGAGGAGGAGGGAGGGGGGAGGAGGAGGGAGGGGGAGGAGGAGGGAGGGGGAGGAGGAGGGAGGGGGAGGAGGAGGGAGGGGGGAGGAGGAGGAAGGAGGAGGAGGAAGGAGGAGGAGGAAGGAGGAGGAAGGAGGAGGAAGGAGGAGGAGGAGGAGGGAGGAGGAGGAAGGAGGAGGAGGAGGAGGATAGGGAGGAGGAGGAGGAGGAAGGAGGATAAGGAGGAGGAGGAGGAGGAGGAGGAAGAGGAGGAGGAAGAAATGGGAGGAGGAAGAGGAGGAGGAGGAGATGGGACGTGGAGGAGGAGGGGATGGGACGTGGAGGAGGAGGGGATGGGACGTGGAGGAGGAGGAGATGGGACGTGGAGGAGGAGGAGATGGGAGGAGGAGATGGAGGGAGGAAGAGGAGATGGGAGGAGGGGGACGAAGAGGAGATGGGAGGAGGAGGAGAAGACGAAGATGGGAGGAGGAGGAGGAGGAGGAGGAGATGTGAGGAGAAGGAGGAGGAGATGGGAGGAGGAGGAGGAGGAGATGGGAGGAGGAGAAGGAGGAGGAGATGGGAGGAGGAGGAGGAGGAGGATAAGGAGATGGGAGGAGGAGGAGGAGATGGGAGGAGGAGGAGGGGATGGGAGGAGGAGGAGGAGATGAGAGGAGGAGGAGAAGTTGAGAGGAGGAGGAGAAGATGGGAGGAGGAGGAGGAGATGGGAGGAGGAGGAGGAGATGGGAGGAGGAGGAGATGGGAGGAGGAGGAAAAGATGGGAGGAGGAGGTGAATGGAGAAGGAATGGAAAGTAGGGTATGGGAAAGGCAAAGACCGAGGGTGAGGAGAAGGTAGAAGAGGAGCTGGACAGGGCATGGGAAAGGGAGAAGGGAAGGATTAATGAAATTAAAATAAGAGTGGATGGAGGAGTGAGTATAGGCAATTTGAGTAGAAAAGGAAGAGTGGTAAGGAAAGAGGAGGCGCACTCCCCCGAGTGTACGTTATGTTTAGAGACTTGTGTAATGGGCATTATCAAGACCCAGTAAACATCAGCTCATCATGTTTCCCTGCAAGAGAGGCACGAGTCTGCCATTGCATTATGACTGTTCAGATGAGTCTGTTGAAAAAGGTGTCATGACAAAGTGTTTTTCATTCCAGAGACGCGCGACGCCATGGGGGGCTATGTTCCCCCTCCAGGTGGCGCCCCCCTCAGCTCCCTCGGTACGTAGTGTGTGCGCGCGAGCGCGCGCGTGCGAGCGCGCGCGTGCGAGCGCGCGCGTGCGAGCGCGCGCGTGCGAGCGTGTGTGTATGCGTGTGTGTACGTGTTTGTGTACGCGTGTGTGTGTACGTGCGTGTGTGCGCGCGCGCGCGCGTGTGTGTGTGAGCTTGTGTTTGTGTGCGCGTGTGTTTGTGTTTGTGTGTGTGCGCGCGCGTGTGTGCGTGCGTGTGTGTTTGTGTGTGTGCGCGCGTGTGGTGTGTGTTGTGTGTGTGTGCGCGTGTGCGTGTGTTTGGGTGTGAGTGTGTGTGCGTGTGTGTGTGTGCGCGTGCGTGCGTGCGTGCGTGTGTGTGCGTGTGTGTGTGCGTGCGTGTGTGTGTTTGTGTGTGCGTGTGCGTATGCGCATGTGTGCGTGCGTGTGTGTGTGCGTATGCGTGTGCGTGTGCGTGTGTGCGTGTGTGTGTGTGTGCGTGTGTGCGTGTTCATGGGCGTGTGTGTGTGCGTATGTGTGCGTGTGCATGTGCGTGTGTGTGTGTATATGTGCGTGCGTGTGTGTGTGTGAGTGTGTGCGCGTGTGATTGTGTGTGCGTGTGTGTGTGTGTGTGTTTGTAACAGTGATCAGAATGTTTTGTATATGTGATAGAACTGCTTTGTACGAGTGATCTGATTGCTTTGTACGAGTGGTCTGATTGCTTATTACAAGTGTATTGCTCTGTACGAGTAGTCTGATTTGTTCGAGTAATCTGATTGCTTTGTGCAAGTGGTGCATTGCTTTATATGAATAATCCGATTGCTTTGTACAAGTGGTGCATGGCTTTGTACGAGTGATCTGATTGCTTTGTTCGAGTAATCTGATTGCTTTGTGCAAGTGGTGGATTGCTTTGTACGAGTTGTCTGATTGCTTTGTGCAAGTGGTGCATTGCTTTGTACGAGTTGTCTGATTGCTTTGTACAAGTGGTGCATTGCTTTGTACAAGTGGTGCATTGCTTTGTACAAGTGGTGCATTGCTTTGTACGAGTTGTGCATTGCTTTGTACGAGTTGTCTGATTGCTTTGTACAAGTGGTGCATTGCTTTGTACAAGTGGTGCATTGCTTTGCACGAGTGGTGCATTGCTTTGTACAAGTGGTGCATTGCTTTGTACAAGTGGTGCATTGCTTTGTACAAGTGGTGTATTGCTTTGTACAAGTGGTGCATTGCTTTGTACAAGTGGTGCATTGCTTTGTACAAGTGGTGCATTGCTTTGTACAAGTGGTGCATTGCTTTGTACGAGTGGTGCATTGCTTTGTACGAGTGGTGCATTGCTTTGTACAAGTGGTGCATTGCTTTGTACGAGTGGTGCATTGCTTTGTACGAGTGGTGCATTGCTTTGTACAAGTGGTGCATTGCTTTGTACGAGTTGTCTGACTGCTTTGTACAAGTGGTGCATTGCTTTGTACGAGTTGTCTGATTGCTTTGTACAAGTGGTGCATTGCTTTGTACGAGTGGTGCATTGCTTTGTACGAGTGGTGCATTGCTTTGTACGAGTTATCTGATTGTATTGTACGAATAATCTGATTGCTTTGTGCAAGTGGTGCATTGCTTTGTACGAGTGGTGCATTGCTTTGTACGAGTGGTGCATTGCTTTGTACGAGTGGTGCATTGCTTTGTACGAGTTGTCTGATTGTATTGTACGAATAATCTGATTGCTTTGTGCAAGTGGTGCATTGCTTTGTACGAGTTGTCTGACTGCTTTGTACAAGTGGTGCGTTGCTTTGTACAAGTGGTGCATTGCTTTGTACGAGTGATACATTGCTTTGTACGAGTGGTCTGATTGTATTGTACGAGTGGTGCATTGCTTTGTACGAGTGGTCTGATTGTATTGTACGAGTTGTCTGATTGCCTTGTACAAGTGGTGCATTGCTTTGTACAAGTGGTGCACTGCTTTGTACGAGTGGTCTGATTGCTTTGTGCGAGTGGTCTGATTGCTTTGTACGAGTGGTCTGATTGCTTTGTACAAATGATCTAACTGCTCTGTACAAATAGTCTGATTGCTTTGTACTAGTGGTCTGATTGCTTTGTACAAGTGATCTAACTGCTCTGTACAAGTAGTCTGATTGCTTTGTACGAGTGGTCTGATTGCTTTGTACGAGTGGTCTGATTGCTTTGTACGAGTGGTCTGATTGTTTTGTACGAGTGGTCTGATTGCTTTGTACAAGTGATCTAACTGCTCTGTACAATTAGTCTGATTGCTTTGTACGAGTGGTCTGATTGCTTTGTACGAGTGGTCTGATTGCTTTGTACGAGTGGTCTGATTGCTTTGTACGAGTGGTCTGATTGCTTTGTACGAGTGGTCTGATTGTTTTGTACGAGTGGTCTGATTGCTTTGTACAAGTGATCTAACTGCTCTGTACAATTAGTCTGATTGCTTCATACAAGTGGTGCATTGCTTTGTACAAGAGGTCTGATTGCTTTGTACAAGTAGTCTGATTGCCTTGTACGAGTGGTCTGATTGCTTTGTATGAGTAATCTGATTGCTTTGTACGAGTGATGTATTGCTTTGTATGAGTGGTCTGATTGCTTTGTACAAGTGGTCTGATTGCTTTGTACAAGTGGTCTGATTGCTTTGTACGAGTGGTCTGATTGCTTTGTATGAGTGATGTATTGCTTTGTACGAGTGGTCTGATTGCTTTGTTTGAGTGGTCTGATTACTTTGTACAAGTGGTCTGATTGCTTTGTACGAGTGGTCTGATTGCTTTGTATGAGTGATATATTGCTTTGTACAAGTGGTGCATTGCTTTGTGTGAGTGGTCTGATTGCTTTGTGCGAGTGATGTATTGGTTTGTGCGAGTGGTCTGATTGCTTTGTACAAGTGATGCATTGCTTTGTGCGAGTAATCTGATTGCTTTGTACGAGTGATGTATTGCTTTGTACCAGTCCAGTGGTCAAGTATGTTTGGGTGTTTAAAAAAATAATTACGATATTCCGTCGCTAGGTATAAGTACTTAATTGCTCAGAATGAGTCGTCTGCTTGCTTCTTCTAAATATTCATCTTTCACATTATGAGTGCTGTTTCCCTACATGACTATTCTACATTCTTGGTTCGAGTGATCTGCTCGCTATGTAATATTTTCTCCTAGCTTTCTTCGAGATTCTGCTTGGTCTGCAGTACCTGCTTGCTGGTCAAGCATGTTGTACCTTGCTCGTAACTGGACAAAGGTTGAGTTGTATGCTTGCTAAACGCGACGCTTGCAGCTGAAGCGGGTTTCGCGGACTGGGAAATGGAATTCAAAGCAAGCCAAGGAGCTTTTCCAGTATTATTAGTAAGTGATCGCTGAAATCATACGCGGCATCAAAAGTGGGACGAAAAAGCAAACGGTATCTGGATTTGGAAACTATCTACTGCAAGAACTGGCTGACTGGATGTTGCGTGTGATTACAGCCATCACTTTAACTTTGGAGGGCCGTAATTACACACCCACACACACACACACACACACACACACACATACACACACACACACACACACACACACACACACACGCACGCACACACACACACACAAGCACTACCAGTGCACTGGCATTGATGGCAAACTGCCTTTGATGTGTGCTGCGCTGTCTTTGATTGATAGAAATATCCTCCAGCTAAGAGAGAGTGAGCGTAGTGAAAGTTTAACGCTAAGAGCCGGAGCCCAGCGGTAGAAAATTCGCACTGGGGCACTGTGACTGTGGCACTCCGAGGGTTAAGCAAGATCGGAAATGCCCTTTGGATTGCTTTGGATTGCTTTGGATTGCTTTGGATTGCACATCCATTGTCCTGGGAAACCCGCCGCCACTGGTTTTAGTCTGAAGTAATTCCTTACTTTGTCTCATACATGTGTGGATGACGTGCTGCAGGCTATCAGGGACCCGGCCCAGCCGCCTACAACCCCAACGTGTGTGTCGTCAAACCTCGTGCCCCCACCCACGTCATCGCCTCGCGCCTCCCGGAAGGCCAGCAAGGTAGAGTGCACGGTGGCGAGAGGATGGCAAGATTCAGCTCGCTAGAGCAATCTGTCTGCTAAGTCCAACAACTGTAAAACTTGCGTTTTCCGAGGGTCAGACACCTCAGAGGTAAAACTGTTGACAAAGCAATGGGGAATTCGGGATGCGAGCGAGCGAGAGAGAAAGAGAGAGAGAGAGAGAGAGAGAGAGAGAGAGAGAGAGAGAGAGAGAGAGAGAGAGAGAGAGATGCACAGCTGTATAAACTATCATTTTTACAAGGTCGGATTCGTTTATTTCAGACGAAAAAATCGTAAGCAGGCGGTGTATATGCTTTTAGTATGATTAACTGTTTTTTATTCTGAAGAAAAATTCATTTGAGCAACACGGTTCAAAGATTCACGTTCGGACAGTATTCCGTTGAAACGTTCCCTAATTCCTTCATGCTAGCAAGTTACACACAAGATAAGAAATACGATAATGTCGGACTTTTTGACTCACATGCGAAGCAAAAATGAGTCTATGTACTCACCCTTTTCGTCCGTCCGGGCGTCCGTAACAAACTTTAACGTTGGATTTTTCTCGGAGACTATTAAGTCTATCAACACCCAATTTGGCATGATGGTGTATGATGACAAGGCGTACAAAAACATACATAATGACTTGACCTTGCTTCAAGGTCAAGGTCGCAGGGGCCATAAATGTTGTCTAAAAAACAGCCATTTTTCACATTTTCCCCATTTTCTCTGACGTTTTTGAGATTGGATACCTGACCTATATATGGTATATAGGGCAAAGTAATCCCTATCTTTTGATACCAGTTTGATTGACCTTGCTTCAAGGTCAAGGTCACAGGAGGTCTTTAAAGTTGGATTGTATACATATTTTGAAGTGACCTTGACCCTGAACTATGGAAGATAACTCTTCCAAACTTCATAACATTGTAGTACACATGTTATACTTTCATACTAGGTCACCCGTGTCGTCCGTCCGGGCGTCCGGGCGTCCGGTCGTCCTGTAATCCGTAAAAAACTTTAACGTTGGATTTTTCTCGGAGACTATTAAGTCTATCAACACCCAATTTGGCATGATGGTGTAGGATGACAAGGCGTACAAAACCATACATAGTGACTTGACCTTGCTTCAAGGTCAAGGTCACAGGAGCTCTTCAAAGTTGGATTGTATACATATTTTGAAGTGACCTTGACCCTGAGCTATGGAAGATAACTGTTTCAAACTTAATAATTATGTGGGGCACATGTTATACTTTCATCATGAGACACATTTGGTCACACATCATCGGTCAAGGTCACTTTGACCCTTATGAAATGTGACCAAAATGTGGTAGTGAACCACTAAAAGTGACCATATCTCATGGTAGAAAGTGCCAATAAGCACCATTGTGCTTCCTATGTTTTGCATTAACAGCTTTGTGTTGCATGACCTTGGATGATCTTGACCTTGGGTCAAGGCCACATGTATTTTCGTTGGAAAAATGTGTAAAGCATTTCTTAGTGTATAATGTCATTGCTAGGTTTAGTTGTTTGACCTTGACCTTGAAGGTCACCTGAAGGTCAAGGTCATGTAAAAGTCAAGGTTAAGCATGTGAGTTGTGTGGGCTTTGCCCTTCTTGTTTCTGTCTTATGTGTGGAGACAAACCACAATACTTTGCAAAGTTTGTCAATCGTTGCATTTGGGAATCTAAAGCTGGTAGAAGACGCTATTGTTGTACACTATGTCCAGACACAAAATTCGGTCATGTGACATCTAGTTCAGGCCCCGCACGCAGCGTTTGTATGACTGGCCGAGACTGATTTGCCACGTGCGTGCTCCGCCATTTATTTCTTCTCCAGTTTGCATGCAAAACGCTCATTTTGAGAATGCAAAATAACAGGGTTTTCGAAGAAGTTGCAAAAGTGTGGCGTGTGGATACGTGAGCAAATTAATTACTCATGTTCGAAGATGTCGAGAGAGTGTTTTGAGTCACACAATTTGGTCATGTGACATCTATCTAAAGCTTCGCGCGCGGAATTTTTATGGCTGGCAGAGACCTGAACATTTATTTTGAGCAGTGATTGTCTGTCTTGGTGGACTCTCGTTCGAGGGAGTCTCGAAAGTGTCTCTTGTTGTCAACGCGACCTAGTTCAACGATTGCCAGTGTATCTAATCACTCGTGAACTTACATTTTGATTTGAATAATGTAACGCTTTCAACAAACTATTGATTTTTGACTCACATGCGAAGCAAAAGTGAGTCTATGTACTCACCCGTTTCGTCCGTCCGGGCGTCCGGGCGTCCGAAAACTTTAACGTTGGATTTTTCTCAGAGACTATTAAGTCTATCAATACCAAATGTGGCATGATGGTGTATGATGACAAGGCCTCATAAAACATACATAGTGACTTGTCCTTGCTTCAAGGTCAAGGTCGCAGGGGCCATACATGTTGTCTAAAAAACAGTCATTTTTCACCTTTTCTCAATTTTTGACTCACATGCGAAGCAAAAGTGAGTCTATGTACTCACCCTTTTCGTCCGTCCGGGCGTCCGGGCGTCCGGGCGTCCGAAAACTTTAACGTTGGATTTTTCTCGGAGACTATTAAGTCTATCAATACCAAATGCGGCATGATGGTGTATGATGACAAGGCCTCAAAAAACATACATAGTGACTTAACCTTGCTTCAAGGTCAAGGTCGCAGCGGCCATAAATGTTGTCTAAAAACAGCCATTTTTCACATTTTCTCAATTTTCTCTAAGGTTTTTGAGATTGGATACCTGACCTATATATGGTATATAGGGCAAAGTAAGCCCTATCTTTTGATACCAGTTTGGTTGACCTTGCTTCAAGGTCAAGGTCACAGAAGCTCTTCAAAGTTAGAGTGTATACATATTTTGAAGTGACCCTGACCCTGAACTATGGAAGATAACTGTTTCAAACTTAATAATTATGTGGGGCACATGTTATACCTTCATCATGAGACACATTTGGTCACATTTCATCAAGGTCAAGGTCACTTTGACCCTTATGAAATATGACCAAAATGGGGTAGTGAACCACTAAAAGTGATCATCTCATGGTAGAAAGTGCCAATAAGCACCATTGTGCTTCCTATGTCTAGAATTAACAGCTTTGTGTTGCATGACCTTGGATGACCTTGACCTTGGGACGAGGTCACATGTATTTTGATAGGAAAAATGTATAAAGCATTTCTTAGTGTATGATGTCATTGGTAGGTTTAGTTGTTTGACCTTGACCTTGAAGGTCACCTGAAGGTCAAGGTCATATAAATGTCAAGGTTAAGCATGTGAGTCGTATGGGCTTTGCCCTTCTTGTCTCTGAAGTTTTTGAGATTGGATACCTGACCTATATATGGTATATAGGGCAAAGTAAGCCCTATCTTTTGATACCAGATTGATTGACCTTGCTTCAAGGTCAAGGTCACAGGAGCTCTTTAAAGTTGGATTGTATACATATTTTGAAGTGACCTTGACCCTGAACTATGAAAGATAACTGTTTCAAACTTAATAATTATGTGGGGCACATGTTATACCTTCATCATGAGACACATTTGGTCACATATCATCAAGGTTAAGGTCACTTTGACCCTTATGAAATGTGACCAAAATGGGGTAGTGAACCACTAAAAGTAATCATATCTCATGGTAGAAAATGCCAATAAGCACCATTGTGCTTCCTATGTCTAGAATTAACAGCTTTGTGTTGCATGATCTTGGATGACCTTGACCTTGAAGCAAGGTCACATGTATTTTGGTAGGAAAAAAGTGTAAAGCATTTCTTAGTGTATGATGTCATTGGTAGGTTTAGTTGTTTGACCTTGACCTTGAAGGTCACCTGAAGGTCAAGTTCATATAAAGGTCAAGGTCAAGAATGTGAGCAGTATGGGCTTTGCCCTTCTTGTTTTTCTATAAAGAGCTTCGAGAAATTATAGTAGAAGAACCCCGTTTTATAAAAAAATTGGGGGGTGAAATATAGCCCAAAAGGTTTTCCATATTACTTTGCAGTTAACTCAATGTAGAATATGACTGCATGCTTTCTTTCTTGGGGAAATATATATTTTATGGGTAAAAATTGTGAGAAAGACACCAACTGTCAAATGTCATAATGAAGTATGAACACTTCAAATGCAATTTTCTCAGTTTCCAGGTTTTCACTGCTATGTGTTAGATTTCAGACATCATATCTCTGTGCTCTAATTTTGACCTCATTGAAACTTGGTATTTTTGGTTCATATAGCTGCTTCATGGGATGACCCATAATCAAAACAGTGTGTTCCTGTATATCAAAGTTACAGGACCTTGAATATGTCATTAGCGACTCAATTCACGTAACTTCAGATGTGCAATTGTGTAAAAATAAAAATGCTTAGTGTAGTTGTCTTTATTTGTTGTCAGGACATGCTGCCCTATGTAAAAGGTAAAAAAGGTCAAGGTTCGGTTTTATACAGTGACTCATCTTCCATACCCGGGTCTCAAACCGCTCTACACTTTACCCCCCCCCCCCCCCCCCCCCTCACAGGGCAGCTTGACCAATGCCTTGCTAGTACCTCACAACAAACACAGCGACAGACAGTTACGACGCACACAGTCAGGTACCAGCACCAACTCCACTCCTTGAGGAATATTCCAACCCGATCCTGGCACTTGGCCGAATACAAGGGTTAATCGCACTACAGTTTGCCAACATTGCCCCTCGATTTTACTCCTGTACTTACGAGCAAAATTACAAGTTTCTATCATTAGTTCATTGTCTGGTATTATGTTTTAAAAAACTGTCAAAGATTTGTTGCATCGGCAGCCATATTGAAAGCTAATTATCATAATGTATGCAAACATATCACAGGTAGACAGCTCTTTAAAAGTAAAACCCTGTTGGATGAGAAGATTGGACCCAAAAATTCAACTGATAACAAATTATGGTTACTGTGTACTGCTGCCTTGATATTGTCTTTCGATTACAGTTTCTTTGTTGGTGTGTCAGGGATTCTTCAAATAAGCGCATTGGCTATTACATGCGTACCGGAAACAAAATGCTTGAAATTTAGTTACATGTATGATCGCAAAATAAAAGGGATTTTTAAAAGCCACTTGAAGATTCTGAAATAGATGTGATTCGACCAAATTGTGTGGTTGGACACTGAGTCACGTACGGAATTAGCATCCTGTAATTAAGCACTGACCTTAAGCTGGTGCTAGCTCGACATCGGTGTCTGTCTCTCATAAGTGCGCCGTAGCTTGGTGATGAACTAGTGGGCCTTACGAGACAATGCCACGCACTGTACTCGGGCACACAAGTAAAATAATGTCCGCCATTGGTTAGCATGCATAACGCTCATTTCCAGAATTACTTACACACATACAAAAAAAAACTGTGATAAAAAAGTAAATAATTTCTCATAGCTCTCTGTAGTGTCAATAGTTAATTTAAATCGCTACGCCAAGTCATGACAAACGAAATGTCTGTCGAAGTAGAAGTTGCAGTTTGGGCCACTGAGATCCATAATACCACATAGCTTATCATATAGCTGGGTTGTTCAGGCAGTCAACTTTCTCGACCTTTTGTCTGCAAAGACAGATAATCAAAACAGAGGTGTCCAGACACCAGACTCAAGCACTAAGTCTCGGCAGGACGCACCCTGCGTTCCGTTGTACCCTGCTTCATCTCTGCTATCGTAGCAAAACAATGCCGGCATTCCTGCAGTGACCTCACCCGGTGGCTGCGGTCATCTTCTTGTCAAGGTCGCGCAGCAACTGGAGCATCTCAGAAGGTGCTCTGACTGCTTCACACTAGAGTGCGCCACCTGCTGTGCCTAGCAACAATGAAAATACAGCGCCCGTAGTCGCATTTGATTGGCTCATACTAAACATCAAATTAAATGGAAGTCACTCGACTGACTTTCAAGGTAATCATGCTTCGAGCCATGGAGTTTATGGCCATGGAAGTGGCAGACGTGCCGATTGCTATCAAATTTCGAAGAACTTCATATCTTAGTACTCTCATCATCGTTGCAGATTGGATTGTGTGTCATGGCTTGATTTTTGCCGTAAATGTCGACATTTATACCCGTGCCGATAACAAAGTAGCAGACGACACGCATGTTGAGATTTCCCTTCACCTTCCTGTATGACTGGTAACGGTTATCTCCGCTCTATCATCAATGATAATCGACTCTAAAGCTTTCATTTAATTCGTCTCTTCTATCAAGAGGGATGAAATTGAGTGTAAAATCATTTTGAGGATTCATGTATCCAAAGAGGACCTCAAAAACCCAGTACTTTCAATGATAATGTGCTTTTTGACTCACAGGAGAAGCAAAAGTGAGTCTATGTTCTCACGCGTTTCGTCCGTCCGGGCGTCCGGGCGTCCGAAAACTTTAACGTTGGATTTTTCTCGGAGACTATTAAGTCTATCAATACCAAATGCGGCATGATGGTGTATGATGACAAGGCCTCAAAAAACGTACATAGTGACTTGTCCTTGCTTCAAGGTCAAGGTCGCAGGGGCCATAAATGTTGCCTAAAAAACAGTCATTTTTCACATTTTCTCAATTTTCTCTAAAGTTTTTGAGATTGGATACCTGATCTATATATGGTATATAGGGCAAAGTAATTCCTATCTTTTGATACCAATTTGATTGACCTTGCTTCAAGGTCAAGGTCACAGAAGCTCTTCAAAGTTAGATTGTATACATATTTTGAAGTGACCTTGACCCTGAACTATGGAAGATAACTGTTTCAAACTTAATAATTATGTGGGGCACATGTTATACCTTCATCATGAGACACATTTGGTCACATATCATCAAGGCAAGGTCACTTTGACCCTTATGAAATGTGACCAAAATGGGGTAGTGAACCACTAAAAGTGACCATATCTCATGGTAGAAAGTGCCAATAAGCACCATTGTGCTTCCTATGTCTTGAATTAACAGCTTTGTGTTGCATGACCTTGGATGACCTTGACCTTGGGTCAAGGTCACATGTATTTTGTTAGGAAAAATGTGTAAAGCATTTCTTAGTGTATGATGTCATTGGTAGGTTTAGTTGTTTGACCTTGACCTTGACGGTCACCTGAAGGTCAAGGTCATATAAAGGTCAAGTTCAAGCATGTGAGTCGTATGGGCTTTGCCCTTCTTGTGAAATTGTTGAAAAACAACCTATCCAAACTCCTCAACCTTCGCTTTGTAGCAGAGATAAAGAAAAGTACAACGGAACGCAGGGATAAAAATGTTGCCGGCGTCGCCTGCATGGATGCTTGTGACCGAATCTTGTGTCTCGACACTGAGTGTGTGGCATTTACGCGCAGTAGTGTCCGCTTGTTAAGCACCGCATAGAACGCGTGAATACGTGCGTGCAAGCATGCGTGCAAGTATACGATCAAATGGTGTTCATCTAATGAGGAACGGATCATTGTGGCATACCGAGGGCATATGATACATATTTTATCAGATATACGATTCCGCTCCCTCTTGTCCAGATTGCACGTTTTCAATCAAAAGAAATATGCAAAACTGGCTCGAATTCAAAGCCAATGGAAAGACAGATATGAGATGACTGGCATGAATGAGCAGGAATTTGATAAGACTGCGAAACGCTAACTCCTGACTTGTCTTAGTTTGACATTGCATATTTACTCATGTATCTAATGATGTTTAATAGTTTGTGTCCATCACACTGTTTTCCTTAAGTTGTGTCCGTAAGCCTGGTTTTGTCGGTCACTGTTTGTCGGCCTGTGTTCATCAACCTGTGGTGCTCGTGGTTCTGTATTCATCGGCTGTTTTCGTCAACCTGTGTTCGTCGGCCTGCTTTTGTCAGTGTTTTTCAGCCCGAGTCTCTCAATCGTCATCCTTCATTGTCTGTCGGTCAGCCTTTTCTTCTCATTTTGTGTTCCTCTGAAATGTTCTATTCGTATTCTGCAATCACCGTCAATGAGATTGTCACTCCCTTCGCTCTCCATGCTGCATGGATCAGCCTGCGACGTTCATCCCGTGCTTTGCATTCTTTTCTTTCCACTTTCGTCGTTTGTCAAAGTTCGTCATCCTGTCTCTCACTCTTTTGTCAAACTGTTTAGAACACCGTGTGCTTGTAATTCTATGATCTTCTTTGTGTTAATTTAGGCAAATATTAGTCCGCTTGTATTTGAAGCCTCTGTTTCTTCTTGCAGATAAAAATGCTCCGGGCCCCAAGTACAACTGCGCCGGAAATGTTCTTTGGAATAAGAGGAAATGGACATTCCGTAGCAAGGGGCAAACTTACCTTGAACTTTACCGTAAGTGCTGTACTCAAGGTTTTGCCAAATGTCTCTCAGATTTACCCCAAATTAAAACCAATGTAAGCTGAGCCAGACGCTCTATTTGATTATCGCCATCACAGTCATTAAGGATTTAGAGGAATTGTTCATCGCTTTCATCTCAAGAATCTGAAAATTGTTCAATCTTTTCAGCTATTGTCAACCATAACAGCAATTTCATGTTGTGGAGGTGGAGAAGGAAAAGAGGAGAGTGGAAGAGGAGAGTGTGGAGAAGCAAAGAGGTAGCGACCCACACAGGAAGGGATACATGTCTTTCCTCTGTCTCTAAGTTGCTAACAGAGTAGCAGTGTGTTGAGCTATAACTATAAGTCCATTGAACACGAAACTTCACACGGCGCTTTCGATGCGGCTAGTGACGTAACGCTAGGAATAGCTGATGGCAACTTAAAGAGGCTTGCTTGTACACGCTGCACAGCACCCAGTCTCGTGCTGTTGCGTGTCTATTTATGACCAATCCTCCCAAAATGAATCCCTCACATTCCTTTGGTGATATACAACTTTGTATGTCATCGTAAAGTACACTAAACGCCCTTCCAAATGATGCCAAAAGTATGATGATACATGTATGTACAGTGGTTGCTGAGTTGTGATAATTTGAATACGTATGTACCAAAAAAAGACCTTTTCAAGACAGCGGCTTTTCACGTTTGAACAACATTTTGCATAGCAACCCCTATATACTTGTATTCAAGCTACATAAATGAAATTTGGCCCCGAGCTAATTCTTGCATGCATCTTTTAAAGACTAATAAAAATGAGTTACACGTTCAAATGGGCACGCGGTATGTAACCATATCAAATACTTGACGGACCGATTTGTTCGCGAGTACGAAAGAAGCAATGTGATGATTAAGTGAGGTGTTACGCAGTCAGGCGAAGTTTTTTGACTCACATGCGAAGCAAATGTGAGTCTATGTACTCACCCTTTTCGTCCGTCCGGGCGTCCAGGCGTCCGGGCGTCTGTAAAAAACTTTAACATTGGATTTTTCTCGGAGACTATTAAGTCTATCAACACCCAATTTGGCATGATGGTGTAGGATGACAAGGCGTACAAACACATTCATAGTGACTTGACCTTGCTTCAAGTTCAAGGTCGCAGGGGCCGTAAATGTTGTCTAAAAACAGCCATTTTTCACATTTTCCCAATTTTCTCTGAAGTTTTTCAGATTGGATACTTGACCTATATATGGTATATAGGACAAAGTAATCCCTATTTTTTGATACCAGCTTGATTGACCTTGCTTCAAGGTCAAGATCACAGGAGCTCTTTAAAGTTGAAGTGTATACATATTTTGAAGTGACCTTGACCCTGAACTATGGAAGATAACTCTTCCAAACTTCATAAGATTGTAGTACACATGTTATACTTTTATACTAGGTCACCAGTGTCGTTCGTCTGGGCGTCCGGGCGGCCGTCCGGGCGGCCGTCCGGGCGGCCGTCCGGGCGGCCGGGCGGCCGAGTGTCCTGTCGTCCGTAAAATACTTTAACGTTGGATTTTTCTCGGAGACTATTAAGTCTATCAACACCCAATTTGGCATGATGGTGTAGTATGACAAGGCGTACAAAAACATACATAGTGACTTGACCTTGCTTCAATGTCAAGGTCACAGGAGCTCTTTAAAGTTGCATTGTATACATACTTTGAAGTGACCTTGACCCCGAACTATGGAAGATAACTCTTCCAAACTTCACAAGATTGTAGTACACATGTTATAATTTCATACTAGGTCACCCGTGTCGTCCGTCCGGGCGTCCGGGCGTCTGGGCGTCCGGGCGTCCGAGCGTCCTGCCGTCCGTAAAAAAACTTTAACGTTGGATTTTTCTCGGAGACTATTAAGTCTATCAACACCCAATTTGGCATGATGGTGTATGATGACAAGGCCTCAAAAAACATACTTAGTGACTTGACCTTTCTTCAAGGTCAAGATCACAGGGGTCGTAAATGGTGTCTAAAAAAGCCATTTTTCACATTTTCCCAATTTTCTCTGAAGTTTTTCAGATTGGATACCTGACCTATATATGGTATATAGGGCAAAGTAAGTCCTATCTTTTGATACCAGTTTGATTAACCTTGCTTCAAGGTCAAGGTCACAGAAGCTCTTTAAAGTTGGATTGTATACATTTTTTGAAATGACCTTGACCCTGAACTATAGAAGATAACTCTTCCAAACTTCACATCATTGCAGTACACATGTTATAATTTCATTATAAGACACATTTGGTCACATATCATCAAGGTCAAGGTCACTTTGACCCTTATGAAATGGGACCAAAATGGGGTAGTGAACCACTAAAAGTGACCATATCTCATGGTAGAAAGTGCCAATAAGCACCATTGTGCTTCCTATGTCTTGAATTAACAGCTTTGTGTTGCATGACCTTGGATGACCTTGACCTTGGGTCAAGGTCACATGTATTTTGGTAGGGAAAATGTGTAAAGTAGTTCTTAGTGTATGACGTCATTGCTAGGTTTAGTTGTTTGACCTTGACCTTGAAGGTCACCTGAAGGTCAAGGTCATGTATAGGTCAAGGTCAATCATGTGCGTCGTATGGGCTTTGCCCTTCTTGTACCACATTGAAGTTGCAGTGCCTATCCATGGCAGTCAAACATAACCATTTAGCGGTAGATCTGAAATCTGGAATTCTCAGAGCATATGTAGAAATGATTCACTTTCTGAGACAAAAAATAATTCTCAAAATTGCTGGAGGCACCCCCTTGGATTAATTTTCTGCCGAAACTTCATTTGAACAAAGTTTTCCAAGCGACTCATTTTCAGGAGACCGGTCACACGATGTTCGTGCTCTCTGCCAGGCTCAGTCAACCTCGCCATCTCGTTCTGGCTCATCGTAGATGTCATGGTGGAATTCTTAGTTGGCACTTGCAGAGTTGCATCAATAAAACTCGTAAAATTTGGGAAAAGTCCTTGAATAACGCTAGCAACTTAAAGCAAAATAGGACAGTTTCTGATCCATTCCACACGCGACTGTGCGGCTTGGCAGCATCGCTCTCTACACGTGCAGGAAGCAACGTGCGCTGTACCTTACACGAAGCGTCATGTAGAAAGCGTCAGAGTGGAACCGTTGGAATTGCCTCGCGCGCGCAAAACGAGGAAGGCCTTAAAGAAGCTTTGAAGACTGATATGCTCTAAAGCATCATCCAATCCAGTCGAATCCAATCCAATCCAATCCAATCCAGTCCAATCCAATCCAATCCAATCCAATTCCATCCCATTACCCCACCCCACCCCACCCCACCCCACCCCACCCTACCCCACCCCACCCAAATCCAGTCCAATCCAATCCAATCCAATCCAATTCCATCTCATTCCATCCCATCCCATCCCACCCCACCCCACCCCACTCCACCCCACCCCACCCCACCCCATCCCACTCCACCCCACCCTACCCCACCCCACCCAAATCCAATCCAATCCAATCCAGTCCAGTCCAGTCCAATCCAATCCAATCCAATCCAATCCAATCCAATCCAGTCCAGTCCAGTCCAATCCAATCCAATCCAATCCAATCCAATTCAATCCAATCCAATCCAATTCCATCCAATCCAATCCAATTCCATCCCATTCCATCCCACCCCATCCCATCCCACCCACCCCACCCCACCCCACCTCACCCCACCCCACCCCACTCCACCCCACCCCGCCCTACCCCACCCTACCCCACCCCACCCAAATCCAATCCAATCCAATCCAGTCCGAATCCAAATCCAATCCAAATCCAAATCCAATCCAATCCAATCCAATCCAATCTAAATCCAAATCCAATGAAGTTGTGTGTATGCAAGTGTGCTGTTATGCTCGCTAGCTTGTATGGCCCGCTGGCTTGGCTGTTTTTCCCACACCCCTCTTCTTGGACGAGTCTTTTGTGTGGCCCATCTCTGAAAGCTTTCCCGGAAGAAGAATAAAAACCCACTCTATTCCGGTGCGGTGAACATTCCATAAAAAGAAATGTGGTCGACACTTGTGATCAGTCTTCCCCATATGAGTCGGCTTGATGCTTCGGCCACACCGCGGTACAGCAAGATTTGCACCGATGAGGATCATTGTGGCGGTTTGAGATTTTGCTCGATTCAGAAAGCTGAACAATCGCTGCAAATCATTTATGACCTACAGGTTTCACATTCACCGAATAAAGGGTTGTTCTTGGCGTCTAAGAAAGACCATGCATGCTTTCTGGGCAAAACAACAAAACTGCGTCTAATTGCGTGACAGCCCACCTTGTCGTTAAGCTGACTCTGCCTCACTTGCAAACCAGTCCGTGAGGTGTGTGGTGTCACTGTAAGCGGGAGTTTCCACTTCCATTGCAAAATCATTAACTGCACGAATGACTATTTCAGCGCCGTTTTGGAGGGAGTTCATTGCTCTTTGTGATGATGCGATGATCTGAGAAGCGCCTTAGGTATCGGACCTACTTAGTTTGGGAGGGTCAGTAAGGTCACTTTTGGCCTTTGGAACGTTAGCCATACTGCAGTAAAGGTTTTTGACTCACATGCGAAGCAAAAGTGAGTCTATGTACTCACCCTTTTCGTCCGTCCGGGCGTCCGGGCGTCCGGGCGTCCGGGCGTCTGTAAAAAACTTTAACGTGGATTTTTCTCGGAGACTATTAAGTCTATCAACACCCAATTTGGCATGATGGTGTAGGATGACAAGGCGTACAAAAACATACACAGTGACTTGACCTTGCTTCAAGGTCAAGATCGCAGGGGCCATAAATGTTGCCTAAAAACAGCCATTTTTCACATTTTCCCAATTTTCTCTGAAGTTTTTGTGATTGGATACCTGACCTATAAATGGTATATAGGGCAAAGTAATCCCTATCTTTTGATACCAGTTTGATAGTCCTTGCTTCAACGTCAAGGTCACAGGAGATCTTTAAAGTTGAATTGTATACATATTTTGAAGTGACCTTGACCCTGAACTATGGAAGATAACTCTTCTAAACTTCATAAGATTGTAGTACACATGTTATACTTTTATACTAGGTCACCAGTGTCATTCGTCTGGGCGTCTGGGCGGCCGTCCAGGCGGCCGTCCGGGTGGGCGGGATGACAAGGTGTACAAAAACATACATAGTGACTTGACCTTGCTTGAAGGTCAAGGTCACAGAAGCTCTTTAAAGTTGGATTGTATACATATTTTGAAGTAACCTTGACCCCAAACTATGGACGATAACTCTTCCAAACTTCATACCATTGTAGTACACATGTTATACTTTCAT
Source organism: Theodoxus fluviatilis (assembly GCA_034096865.1). Classification (NCBI taxonomy): domain Eukaryota; kingdom Metazoa; phylum Mollusca; class Gastropoda; order Cycloneritida; family Neritidae; genus Theodoxus; species Theodoxus fluviatilis. The sequence continues at coordinate 188,682 of JAWQFJ010002914.1, read as the reverse complement.
ACTAGGTCACTCGTGTCGTCCGTCCGGGCGTCCGTGAGTCTGGGCGTCCGAGCGTCCTGCCGTCCGTAAAAAAACTTTAACGTTGGATTTTTCTCGGAGACTATTAAGTCCATCAACACTCAATTTGGCATAATGGTGTATGATGACAAGGCATACAAAAACATACACAGTGACTTGACCTTGCTTCAAGGTCAAGGTCGCAGGGGCCGTACATGTTACAAAAACAGCCATTTTTCACATTTTCTCAATTTTCTCTGAAGTTTTTCAGATTGGATACATGACCTATATATGGTATATAGGGCAAAGTAATCCCTATCATTTGATAACAGTTTGGTTGACCTTGCTTCAAGGTCAAGGTCACAGGAGCTCTTTAAAGTTGGATTGTATACATATTTTGAAGTGACCTTGACCCTGAACGATGAAAGTTAACTCTTCCAAACTTCATAACATTGTAGTACACATGTTATACTTTCATCGTGAGACACATTTGGTCACATATCATCAAGGTCAAGGTCACTTTGACCCATATGAAATGTGACCAAAATGGGGTAGTGAACCACTAAAAGTGACCATATCTCATGGTAGAAAGTGCCAATAAGCACCATTGTGCTTCCTATGTCTTGAATTAACAGCTTTGTGTGGCATGACCTTGGATGACCTTGACCTTGGGTCAAGGTCACATGTATTTTGGTAGGGAAAATGTGTAAAGTAGTTCTTAGTGTATGATGTCATTGCTAGGTTTAGTTGTTTGGCCTTGACCTTGAAGGTCACCTGAAGGTCAAGGTCATGTAAAGGTCAAGGTCAAGCATGTGAGTCGTATGGCCTTTGCCCTTCTTGTTATATTTGTTCTTCGAAATATCTTGTTATTGTTAGTTTCTGTGTTTCTGTGATAATCTAATCCACTGCTTTTCGAGCCAAGTCGTCAATACTCAGTCCCCTATCTTACTCCCGTCATGCTCTTTTCAGCTCTGACTTTTTTTACGCTGTGTATTATTACGCTTGCTTTTTCTTTTGTAAATGGTCGCCTCTGCAAGCATTCGTAATCAAAGCATACTGTTTTGACCAGAAATCTTTTCCATCTACGTCATCCGTGCATACTCGACACTGTTTTGCAGAGAAGGGAATGTCACCCGACGTAAGTCCTGGGAACGCTTTCCTGACCTTGGGCGATATAGGTCAGACTGGGGTCAAGGCCTCCATAAAGGGTCGCCACAAAATGCCCGCAGGTCTGCAGTCCCGTTTCCTGCAGCCCTCTGACTGCCCAGGTACTGTGACCATGACCCATATCCCTGTGTCTACCCTGTGTGACCTTGTCCCAGACCCGTGTCTACTGTGTGTGACCTTGACCCAGACCCCGTGTGTGACCTTGACCCAGACACCCATGTGTGCCCTGTGTGATCTTGACCCAGACCCCGAGTTTACTGTGTGTGACCTTGACCCAAACACCCATGTGCACCCTGTGTGACCTTGACCCAGACCCTATGTATATCCTGGGTGATAGCAAAGACGCCGACAACGACAACTGAGACAACGACGACAGCAACTGCAGTATCAACAGAAACGACAAGAATGATAACACCACGTGCTATAACGACAATGACAGCAGCACGAAACTACACCGATGCGCACACGCACACGCACACGCGCGCACACACACACACACGCACACACATACAAAAGCACGCGCACAAACACACGCGCGCGCGCGCACACACAAACATACCAACAGGTACATACACATACATGCACACACACACACACACAGGCACACAAGCGCGCGTATGCACGCACGCACGTGCACACTTACGCACGCACACACACAAATGCATGCTCGCTTACTCGCTAACTCATCCACAAAATCTATCCTTCCGACAGTCACACTCACACACACACACACACACACACACACACACACACACACACACACACTCACACGCACACACACACACACACACACACAACACACACACACACACACACACACACACACACACACACACACACACACACACACACACACACACACACACTGTGTTAGTAAATGAAAGCTTGCTACAAGTTCATCCACTACTTGGTTCTGATACTTGTTTGGATGTCCTTTTGCCTATAATAAATGACGTAGTCAATCATTCCCTGAAAAGTGGTCAGTTCCCAAGTGCTTTTAAAAAGGCGATAATCAGACCCCTCCTGAAAAAATCAGGGGCCAACACAGGTGTGCTTGCCAACTATCGACCAGTGTCAAACCTGAGCTTTCTCTCAAAGATCATCGAACGAGCTGTGGCACAGAGATTGTGTCATTACCTTAACCAGCACAGGTTACTTCCAAATTTTCAATCAGCATATAGACCCAAGCACAGTACAGAAACTGCAATGCTGAGGGTGTTGAATGATCTCTACTGCGCAGTTGATAATGGCCAGGTGGCACTCGTAGTGCTGTTGGATCTTTCTGCTGCATTTGATACCATAGATCATGATGCTTGCACGTCTGCAATATTTGGGCTTGTCAACAATTGTTCTTATCTGGTTTAAAAACTACTTGTCAGGAAGGACATACAAAGTGCTCGTACAGGATTCTATATCCAACGATTATCATTTATCCTGTGGCGTCCCTCAAGGCTCCATTCTCGGGCCTGTACTTTATTCTCTATATACTACGCCCCTGAGCAGACTGAGAGTCATCTCATCCCTTACCATCTCTATGCTGATGACACCATGCTCTACTTGACAGCGTCGCCCGAGAATTCCCACCAAGCGAAATCAAAACTAGAAGAATGTTCACATGACATCAAACTTGGATGAGTGACAACTATCTTAATATAAACGAAGAGAAAACTGAAGTTATTCTTATTGGTGCAGACACAAACACGAAACAATTATCGGACAAGAACATCACCATTGCTGGAACCAAGGTACAATTTTCAAACAGTGTAAGATACCTGGGTTTACACATTGACAGGTAACTATCCATGTGGGCCATGTGATATCAGCAGCCCATTTACAGCTGAGTAGAATAGCTAGCATAAGAAATTCTCTTACAAGGTCATCCACTTCGACACTTGTTGTAACTCTTGTTTCATCTCGTCTAGACTACTGCAACAGTGTGTTGGCAGGAGCTACTCAAAAACAACTCTACCGACTCCAGCGCCTTCAAAATATTGGCGCCAGGATTGTTGAACGCCCTTCCAGGAGGGCCCACATGGCGCCAATTTTGAAAAGCCTTCATTGGCTCCCGGTGCAGAGTCGAATCAGATATAAGGTTCTCTGCATCGTCTTCAAATGTGTCACAGACAATGCTCCTGTCTATCTGCAAGAACTGCTAAAAGACTACAAGTCAGTGCGAAATTTAAGATCTTCAAGTAAAAAAACTCATAGATGTTCCGAAGAAAAAACCAAAAGCTTATGGTAGCAGGTCATTTTCCTTCATAGGCCCAAAGTATTGGAACAACATTCCAGAACGACTCAGAAAATCATGGAGGCTAGAAGATTTAAAAAAAGGACTAAAAACACATATTTTTAGCGAACCTTTGTTTTGGTGACTATGTTGCGCATTTAGCATGCCTTCGAGGTGTGAAATCTGCGCATAACAAGAATACACATACAAACATACTGATAAGCTGCAGAATTTGGAGCGTGTCCATTAAACCCATCGTACCATGACTTGCCAATCAACTGTGATAGCCATCCCCCCACCCCACCCCACTGCAACAGCATCCTTTCCTTCATCCCCATTCTAAGAGATTTTTTAATCGACTGATTGACCAGTAAATCCTTTTCTGAGATTGTTTCCAGCTAACATCTGCTCGTAACTTACTTTGGGTCAACGGTTCTGCTACAAAATCGTTCAACAGTGAAGCCAGTCCCGGTTGTATATCTATCCTCCGTTGCAGACCTGCTTGCTCGCGACGAAAAACGGTGTCTGGTACTGATAGCAACTGTGAATAATATCCATACATCTTAGGAGATGACATATTCCTACTAAAGAACCTCACACACTATTTTTTTGTAACAAGTTTTCTTGCCAAAATGTGGGGCAGGGAAACAGTCATATCGGATATGACACCGGACTACCCGAGCCACTTCATTTTCAGGCAAGAAACGATGCATGCTCTTCCGGCGTTGGTGTTGAGCTCAGACGAGTGTGCGGGTGCAGGATACAGTGTTGTGTCAAGTGGAAATTCTGCTCGTTGAAATGGTCATTGGGTTTCTACCTAAGGAAAGTACAACTGCACTCTCTGCTGAAAGAGTTCACGCTATCTTCGGCTCAGACCACAGCTGCGGTTTCAGCTGGCGGAAAGTGATTAGCAGCTTATGAATCATTCGCTATATCCAGACAAGATCGGTGGGAATGTTTCCCTCTCAACCATTTCAACTCCTCTCGCAATGACCTATTTCCTGCTGTGCTTCCTGGTTTCCCATTGAGATTTGACCCGCACTAATGGCAACCTTTACTGGAGAGAGTGATGATATTTATTAATTCCCTTTCCGGTACGGTGGTGCATGAAGCAATGATATCTTCCGGGTATTCTGGGCTCCTGCAAAGTCCATAATAGGCTTGTTTTGCAGTTTGACATTCCGGCACTTTCTAGCACACATTTCGTTCGTGACTTTTAACTGTAAACATAGTCGAGACTTCTCGACAACCACCTTCCGACACCCAAACTCGTCCAGGAAACAATAGATGACAACGCTGTGTCTAAATATGCGAATGTGCACTCTTGTAAATGTGCGACCAAGATTTGAAACATCCGCGGATGAGTCGAAGTCATTAACCAGCTTCTCGTGGCCTCTACTGAAAGACCTGAAAGGACGCCGCTTACCGAGAAGTCTCGTGTTCAGTTCATGTCTTGGGAACTGCACAGAAAAGCGTGTCACTCAAATGTCCCCGTTTCCAACAGTCTGAAAACTGCGCAGTTTTGGTTCGAAAAGCGCATACATCTCGTAAAAGTAGGGAATCTATATTATTATTTAAGGCTGATTTTGTTTATGCGGACTGTCGGATGTGGCACGCTTATACGTTACGTACACGAAAGTAAGATGACACAACTTCAACCAAATATCAGAAAACACAACTTTACTCAGTGTCCATACAACTTTTCGGCTACGTGTCGCTTTTTTTGACTCACATGCGAAGCAAAAGTGAGTCTATGTACTCACTCGTTTCGTCCGTCCGGGCGTCTGGGCGTCCGGGCGTCCGGGCGTCTGTAAAAAACTTTAACGTTGGATTTTTATCTGAGACTATTAAGTCTATCAATACCAAATGTGGCATGATGGTGTAGGATGACAAGGCCTCAAAAAGCATACATAGTGACTTGTCCTTGCTTCAAGGTCAAGGTCGCAGGGGCCATAAATGTTGTCTAAAAAGCAGTCATTTTTCACATTTTCTCAATTTTCTCTGACGTTTTTGAGATTGGATACCTGACCTATATATGGTATATAGGACAAAGTAATCCCTATCATTTGATACCAGTTTGGTTGACCTTGCTTCAAGGTCAAGGTCACAGGAGCTCTTCAAAGTTGGATTGTATACATATTTTGAAGTGACCTTGACCCTGAACTATGGAAGATAACTGTTTCAAACTTAATAATTATGTGGGGCACTTGCTATACTTTCATCATGAAACATATTTGGTCACATATCATCAAGGGCAAGGTCACTTTGACCCTTATGAAATGTGACCAAAATGGGGTAGTGAACCACTAAAAGTGACCATATCTCATGGTAGAAAGTGCCAATAAGCACCATTGTGCTTCCTATGTCTTGAGTTAACAGCTTTGTGTTGCATGACCTTGGATGACCTTGACCTTGGGTCAAGGTCACATGTATTTTGGTAGAAAAAATGTGTAAAGCATTTCTTAGTGTATGATGTCATTGGTAGGTTTAGTTGTTTGACCTTGACCTTGAAGATCACCTGAAGGTCAAGGTCATATAAAGGTCAAGGTTAAGCATGTGAGTCGTATGGGCTTTGCCCTTCTTGTTTCTCCGTGTTTGTGTCGTGAGGTTCGCTGGAAAGAAATGCACGATTCAAGAATACATCCATGCTCAAGCTTTTTCCGTTCTTGCATGACTGTAGTTCTCGTATGGAAAAGACCCCAAACGCAGCTATTGAAAATGCACATATACAGGCACAACACATCCGCTGTTATTGGCATTAGATGCACACTCTTTCGGGATGAAATCACGCATGGTTCAAGACATGCACAATAAATAAAGCAAGCACTTTTTTCAACACTTTTGAAAAGCGTTCAGCTTTCGGATGCAGCTCTGGTCTCATTTCCCAGCGTAGCTTGAGCTTTGTATAGGAAATTTTTACATCCTAAACTGTGTTAAAGAAATGTGTTCGATGATGCAACCTTTCTTTGATTACCGCCTCTTTTGTACGTGGACATGTTGAGTGTGTTGCAGACGTCGAAACCCCGGGACCGAACTACCTGCCAGAAAACAACGAGAAGCAGAAGGGAATCATCATCAAAGAACCGACGCGTCCCGAGAAAGCCATGCCAGCGAAGACTGGGATCCCAGGTAATGGACTTGCACTCGGATGTCAACAGAAAGGTCGTGGGTACGATTGAGTGTATGTATCAACATTGTGGCCTTATATAGCCTACAAGGCTTGTCAGACCCTTAAACTCCATCCATCCATCCATCCATCCATCCATCCATCCATCCATCCATCCATCCATCCATCCATCCATCCATCCATCCATCATGGGTTGGATCTCTGTCTGACGTCCTGAGGCCTCCCCCTCCCCCCCCCCCCCCCCCCCCCCATCTCTATCTGTTCCTATTGGGTTTTGGCTCCGTTAGAGGAGTTGCTTGACAACGCATGGCGATTGACTATGACTATGCGTGGATCCATTACATGGATAAAAGTTCAGCATGCTCACAGGAATATACATTGACAAACCACATGCACGCACACTTTGTTGCCATGCAGGTCAGCAAATTATACGAAACTTTTATCGAACGCGTTGTATAGATTCTGAACTCGCTCACACTGGACGAAAGCTTACGGTTTTCCAGCCAAATTATTTGCTTGAGGGTTCTCTGCTTGTCCGTTTGTAGATTGCTATTTATCTTCTGTTCCTATTTTCTCTAAAAGATTTTGTTCAATTACAACGAAACTTTATCCACAGATTCCAAATACGTAGGGACAACTTTTGAACAAGGGATGTCAAGATAAATTGAACAATTCCTGAGCTACTGATCACTGTTTTCAACAGTTTACGGAAAGGTTTCCAGAAATCTACTGATATGTTAAAAATGTTATTTACAAACGAATCGTTCAAAACATAAATTTTAATCAATTAGTTGAATCTATGTTAAAATAAGATGCAAATCATGTTTTAAGCAAACCTATTCTAAACCGATGGAAAAAACTGAAACAGATCTGTTGATACTATTTATAAACCTATCAGCCATATTGGTCACATGACTGTGGCAAAGTCATCACCCATTTTATTTTGGCATACTTCATGTTGGTACCCACTATATATATGCCAATGTTGACTTTCTAGAAATCAAAGCAAAGAATTTGACAGAAAAATCTACGCTCTCATTAGCGACTGAATACTTCAGTCGTTGAGCTGCAAGGAAATCGGAAGCATTTATAAAATGAGATAGGAGCGGCTTCTATATGTTTCTGAAGTATTTGGGACGAACATTTTAGTTGCAAGATTTGCAGCTATCGTAATTGAAAGATTTTTCCCATTTGTCTTGTTTAACAGAGAATGAAAATAAACGTATAAAGGAAATCCGATGTAAACATTGCTGTATCGTCCTGTGTGTTTGCGCTACGCAGTCGTGCATGCGTGCGTGTAGACAAGCTCGTGTGCAGGCGGGCGTGTGTGAATGCATGGGTGCATGCATGTGCACATGAAAATGAAAAAAAAATGGCTGCGAAAAAGCACTGCCAATTGAAATTAAAATAAAATCGCTTTAGACTTCATTTGGTCTCTTGGGATATCAAGATAGATGGAATTGACAGTTTTACACAATCATACATTTGAATTAGTGTTTGTGACGAAAACACCCTTCCTCACTCAGTTGTTGTTGTTTGATTAATTAGTGGGACGGGTTAGTGGGGGCTGCCAACCCGTACTGTGGTGTAGGGCGGGGCTGCCAACCGTAATAAATATAGCGAATACGCCCTATTCATTTAGGATTTGTGAGAGGCAAGTAGTAAAGGAATCTTAGCTCTTGCCTGATGTAAGAATTACTTAGTAAAGCCTTTCATCTGGATTATTGTTCCCGTCTTGATTAATGATTTAAGATTAGCCAATCAACATGGGACTTGAACATTTATCTGGTGACAGTGAATTGATCCGTGGTTGGTCCTTAGTGATTACAGCCGATCAACGGTTGGCCCTTTGTGTGAGAACGTGACGCAAGACCCCTGGGTGTATCGTGATTGGACAGAAAAGACTAGAAGTTTTTGGCGATCATATATAACCCCTTGCATTTCTTGCTACGGGGCGCGTGCACCAGTTATTTTTAAAGGAACAGCCACGTGCGTGAAGTGGGGCACCCTGTTCAGAATTTTCAAGTGGTGCAAGCCTTATCAAGACGAAAGCCTGACCCTACCTGACTGAAGTGTCATCTCCTCTTCACGACCAGACACTGCCGTCACCACGTCCAGACTTTGTCGTCCCAGGACAGAACAGAATTCTGTCCTACCCTCGTCACTGGGGAAGACAGCAACAGCGTCCTCACTCCGTCCAAAAGTTTCTCTCTACAGAAGCGACTACGGCCGTCTCCACAACTGGAAGACAACTACAGCGTCATCTTCACGTCCAGAAAGCGTCTCACTACAGAAACCGCCGTACAAGAGACGTATCGTCAGCTTCACGCACGCGTCGGCTGCTGAGCTTAACTACGCAGAGAGAGAGAGAAATGTCATCTGCTCCACAGTTCGTCTACGCTGCTAATCTACGTCATCCCCTGAGCTTCTACTCCACGCAACAAAGTCATCCCAAGACCCCAAGACTAACAGCAGGACTGTCTACGCCTGTCCTCACACACAAGAGAATCTGCCCTACGCCTGACCAGTTCCCTGGGGTGGAGAAACGACCCCGCTCTCGAGGTTTCGTCGAGGTGTGTGTGTGTGTGTGTGTGTGTGTGTGTGTGTGTGTGTGTGTGTGTGTGTGTGTGTGTGTGTGTGTGTGTGAGTGCTCCATACAGCATGGGAATACCCCCTCCCCCTCTCCCCGCTCCCCTCCCCGCGCCTCGCGCGTGCAGCGAGCCCAGCTAGCGTGGCGGCTGATTGGCAGGACTCCACCACTGTCAGCTATGTATCGTTTTGTGTATGGGGTTGGCAGCCCACTTCGTTATTATTTAGAATTTGGGGAATTAGTTTCGGAATATCATTGGTTGTATAATTATTATTGCTACAAGTAAGATTCTATCTTCGGGTGTTGATTGTAAGGGAATTAAAGTATTTGAATTGTGATTCTGTGTCCCCACCTCATTTCAGACTTGTTCCATCACTGTTTGGATGAAGAGTTGAAGCGTTGCGAGTAAGAGTGTTGTTTTACCTCTAGACATAAACGACCCAAGATTGGAAATAGATTGAGAAGCGTAACTCGTAACAGTCTTAAAGAGCCATATTTCCTCAGTATGTCATGCTACTCCAAAAACAGTACAACTGAAAGCAACAAAAAAGTTATTTTCAAAAACAAACACTTCTCTCTGTGTCACATTCAAAATAATCGGTCTTTAAAACTCATTGAACCTCCCCTTGTATAAACACGGCAATTACGAATACGCATTTCTGTTTGCAAAATGGTGCTATCGTCGGTAACGTATCTGATAGGGCTTTGTATAACCTACATACACACAAGATACATGGTAGTCACTTTCAGTCTTGTCCTAAGAACAGTTTGCAAAACTACATGTATAACTAACAATCGTGAACTCATTTGCTGTTTGTTTCGCAGCACCGAACGCTTACGCACCGCGTTTGCAGCAGACGAAACTGCCATGCAGCATGAAAGGGAAATTCGACGGTGAGTTGAACTGTTCCTGCAATATCATCAAGATCTTGCTTTGTGCTGCATCGCGCTAACATCACTGTCAGTAGCTGTCATGATGGTGCAGGCTTGTTGAAATTGCACTCGACGACCTCTGGATTTAAGTTTTACGTTAAGACGAGGGTTCAAAGTACCTCTGTGCCTCGATCAGTAGTGGACTCGTTTATTTCGGCGTCGCTTATGTTGTGAAGATTCTAGACCATGCTCGAGTGTCGCGGCACGGTTGGTTTTGTATATCGGTCAGGTCATTGCCCTGACCCGCGACCGAGTTAGGCTAAAATTGTCTTGCTGTGTCACGTGACGTCAGTGGATTTCCAGCTCGAACTTTTAGAGATTGTGCCGCTTCATTCACGAAAGATCTGGAATCTAGGGTTAGGTATATAAGGAGCGACAAAGCGAGAGAGAGAGACAGACACGACTGACACGAATCAGACACGAGCAGCAGATACGACAGAGTTCAGGTGAGAGCTTAACTTTGTAAAGGAGCGAGTCCTCTGCGACACTGTGTGCAGTGAATCTGCTACGAGTAAGACGATTACGGTATGCTGATTTTCACCACTGTGTAGCGAGCAGTGCGTGAGTAAAGTTTATCGAAAACGACCACCAGCGTTTGTCACTTCGATTTCCCAGCGCAAGCCAGAACCCCTGCACAAGAGAAGAGTGCAACACTACGTTTATTGCAACGCATAGCCTCTAGCCAGTTTCTTTTAGTGTGTGTGTGTGTGTGTGTGTGTGTGTGTGTGTGTGTGTGTGTGTGTGTGTGTGTGTGTGTGTGTGTGTGTGTGTGTGTGTGTGTGTGTGTGTGTGTGTGTGTGTGTGTGTGTGTGTGTGTGTGTGTGTGTGTGTGTGTGTGTGTGTGTGTGTGTGTGCAGGCAGGCAGGAAGACAGACAAACAGACAGACAGACTGACATAAAGACAGGCAGGGCAGGCAGGCAGGCAGGCAGGCAGACGGACGGACAAACACACAGACATGCACACAGACATACACACATACAGACAGAAACAGAAATAGAAATTTAATTGAGAGCCACTGGGAGATGATCAAATTTACAATGTTCGTGTTCTCATAAATACAGGGTTAAAATGAAATGAAAAATGAATTGGTCAGTTCTCTACTAACTTTATCTATGTCTCTCTTCGCGTGCACAGCACTGA